>CM038676.1:169358070-169559564 GCA_021605205.1 Aegilops longissima | reverse complement strand
AATGTGAATTCTCATTGTTTCGTCGCACCCTCAGGCCCAATAGCGTCGTTGTTATTTATTTATTTATTTTTGTGTTTGTTTTATAAACAGAAAAGTTCTGATTTTATAAATTTGCTTTCCCCTAGAATAAGTAATATTTTTACTTGACTCTTTTTTCCTAGTTTGAAAATTTCCTCTAGTTTCTGCATAAAATAATTTCGGCCATGTTTGTAGTTTTAAAAATTGTGTTATTTAAGTTTTAGTCAGATTAATATTTCTGCTATAAAGTGGGCTAGAATTAATTATTTTTAGTGATTCTTTTTGTTACTGCTTTGTTTTGACCCCCTGCCTAGCAGTAGGATTAATTTGGGCATTTATAGATTTTATTAAAATTAGTTTATCATGAAAACAATCATGTTTTAGTTTATTTTAACTAGTTGTTGTTTCTGTTGTTTTAATTACTTTAAAATTATTTCCACCTCTGTTTTATTTTATTTCTGATTAGTTTCTGTAGTTACAGAGGGTGAAGTTTTATTTATAGAAAAATATAATGTTTATTTCCTTTTCTTGTTTTATTTTATTCATAACTAGAGTTTTAAAATAGTCTTTTATGTGTTTCTTTTTGCTAGTAAAATTTTCTGAAAAATACCTTATGTTATTTTAATAAACACTATATTTCTTTTCTGTTAATTAGTTCAGTGTTTTAATTGCTATTAAGTTTTACTTAGGCTAAAATTATATTAGTTGTTTGTAGTAAAGTCTTAGAATTTCCTTAGTAGTTTTCTTTGTAGTTTTATTCGAGGGTTCTTTGGAATTTGTTTGAGTTTTATTATTGAGTTTCTTTGTTGTTTTGGTTATTATTTTGAGTGCTAGAATTGTTTGCTAGGATGTTTGCTTATATAAATGCTATGTGTGTTAAATATAGATTTTCAACAGAGTGTCGAATAGTTCTACCAAGTCATTATTCTGAGAGCGTTATTATCTTCATCAAGTAATACCAGGCAAGTCCACTTTGACCATGTTATTCATACCTATGTTTTTATTGCATTTAGTGTCACCATTCATGATCCCTCCAGTATTGTTATTGACTTCTTGTAGATGAGTAGAATGCATGAGGTAAGAACTCTACGTCAGTGATGACAACTCCATGATGGCATCTGCAAGGACTGCATCTTCAAGGCCAAGACTTCAAGACTCAAGACAAGAATTCAATATACCTCTGGGTGGAGAATGGTTAAGAAGGGTACATTGGTGCGTCCGATACTCAGTGATTCCAGAGAAGCGCCGTGATATCATGCGGAAAGCTCCACCCAGGCTCAAGGAGACGGAAGACTACTTCATGCCCGGGAGCTTACATGTGCAACCACAAGTCACTATGGTCTCTGGCTTGGTTGACCTTTGTGGTGACCCTGGCTGGGACGGTGCTAGCAGATGTAGAACTACGGTAGGATTGGATGAGCACCGGACAGTGGTCAGGGGAACTCTTCGGAAGAGCATGTTTTGGTCGTCTTGTTCTCAAACACCCTGAAGTGCGAGAACATACAAAGAGGGATCGAATCTTGCGGGTAAAGTGTACAAACCTCTGGAGAGGGTTAAAACCTAATCGATTAGCCGTGTCCCCAGTTACGGACAATTTGAGACTCTAGACTTGGATCTATCTCGGAACTCTCAACACCGAATTGATAATTTAATAGTGGGAAACTTATGATGATTTGGGCTATGAGACATCGGTTGGCGGAACCATGTCATGATAGAGAACTCTTTAGTACAGACTCCTGATATTCCTTTGTTGTAGGGAAAATAAAACCAGCTTTTATGCAAAACAAAACTCAGACACAGAGCCACAAAGCCATATTGCATACAGAATAGTTTATCATCTGTTTCCTCTTATTGTGATCTTGCCGGTATATTCAATGTACTGACCTACACGGCTGCAATGTATCATGTTGCAGGATTCTCTACGACAAGAAAGAGTTACGATACATGGTTACGGTCTGCACTCAACTTGCTGATGGCGTTGATGGGACTCCACACCAGTTTAATAGTTTCCGCTGAGTATTATGAGGTATATACCAGTTTTACATTATTTATACATGTGATTGCACTTTTATATATACATTGATGTACTGTGTGTGCCAGCATACTGATCCAGGTATGGCATGGATACACAGAGGCTTGACCGTCTGAGGTCGGGTCGCTACACTTTTCAAGTCAGCCTCCATCTCTTCCTCCGTTGATTTCCCGAAGTCGTTAGCTTCGATGTATGCTCTTTGGCCCGGCATCGGGTGAGCTACGCGACTCTTCCCGACCGACTCTTGCGAAGACATCTTGCTCTAAATCTGCTACAGAAACAGCTCAAAAAAACAGGAGATATTGTCATGGTACGGTGGTCAAAACCTTCGGGAGATTATAATGTGAATTTTTACCAACCAAAAGAAGTATTGTGCAAGAAAACGGAGTCCGAAAGGCACCCTTGTGGTCTCCTCATTCATCTTTCGTACTAATTTCAATTTTCCTAATTTTTTAAATATTCCAAATCGGAGAAAAAATGCCATTAGAACAGTTTTGGAGTCGGTTTACTTACCGTAGCACATACCTATTCCTTTTCGGAGTCTAGAACATTCTGGAGAGTGTCCCTTATGTACTCCTCCGGTGTTACGGTGTCAATTATATTGGTCTCAACATTTATAGGATTACCTGAGATATAATGTTTGATTCTTTGACAATTTACCACCTTCGGCGTTGTTGATCTTGATGGCACCGGAACGATAGACCTCCCCGATAATGTAAGGGCCTTCCCATTTAGAGAGAAGTTTTCCTGCAAAAAATCTTAAATGAGAGTTGTATAGCAAAACAGCATCACCTACATTAAACTCACGCTTTTGTATCCTCTTGTCATGCCATCTTTTAACTTTTTCTTTAAACAGCTTGGCATTCTCATAGGCTTGGGTTCTCCATTCATCAAGCGAGCTAATGTCAAATAACTTCTTTTCATCGGCAAGTCTGAAACCATAACTGAGCTCTTTAATAGCCCAATATGCCTTATGTTCTAATTCAAGAGGTAAGTGACATGCTTTTCCATAAACCATTTTATACGGAGACATACCCATAGGGTTTTTATAAGCAGTTCTATAAGCCCATAATGCATCATCAAGTTTCTTAGACCAATTCTTTCTAGATCTATTAACATTCTTTTGCAAAATCAATTTAATCTCTCTATTGCTCAATTCTACTTGACCACTAGACTGGGGATGATATGGAGATGCAATTCTATGGTTAACATCATATTTAGCAAGCATTTTACAGAAAGCACCATGAATGAAATATGAACCACGATCAGTCGTTAAATATCTAGGGACTCCAAACCTCGGAAAAATAACTTCTTTAAGCATCTTAATAGAAGTGTTATGATCAGCACTACTAGTTGGAATAGCTTCTACCCACTTAGTAACATAATCAATAGCAACTAAAATATGTCTATAGCCATTAGAGGAAGGAAAAGCTCCCATATAATCAAAGCCCCAAACATCAAATGGTTCAATAACAAGTGAATAATTCATAGGCATTTCCTGGCGTCTACTAATATTTACAATTCTCTGGCATTCATCACAAGACAAGACAAACTTACGAGCATCCTTGAAGAGAGTAGGACAATAAAAACCAGATTGCAATACCTTGTGTGCAGTTCTATCTCCAGCGTGGTGTCCTCCGTAGGACTCGGAGTGTCACTTGCATCGGATCTATTCATGTTCATGCTCAGGTACACAACGTCTAATAACACCATCTACTCATTCTTTATAAAGGTGTGGGTCATCCCAAAAGTAATGTCTTAAATCGTACAAAACTTTTTCTTTTGCTGGTATGTGAAACTAGGTGGTATAAATTTAGCAAAAATGTAATTAGCATAATCAGCATACCATGGACTATTACAAGAAGCATTTATGACAGCTAATTGTTCATTAGTAAAGCTATCATCAATAGGCAGTGGGTCATCAAGAACATTCTCTAACCTAGACAAGTTGTCTGCAATGGGGTTCTCATCTCCCTTTCTATCAATAATATGCAAATCAAATTCCTGTAGCAAGACAACCCATATAATAAGTCCAGGTTTAGCATCTTTATTTTCCATAAGATATTTAATAGCAGCATGATCAGTGTGAACAGTTACTTTGGAATCAAAAAAGAAGATCTGAACTTATCACAAGCAAAAACAACTGCTAAAAATTCTTTTTCAGTAGTAGCATAATTTCTCTGGGCACTGCCTAGAGCTTTACTAGCATTGAGGGAGTCCTGGACTAGGGGGTGTCCGGATAGCCGAACTATCATCTTTGGCCGGACTCCTAGACTATGAAGATACAAGATTGAAGACTTCGTCCCGTGTCCGGATGGGACTTTCCTTGGCGTGGAAGGCAAGCTTGGCGATACGGATATGTAGATCTCCTACCATTGTAACCGACTCTGTAACCCTAACCTATCCGGTGTCTATATAAACCGGAGGGTTTTAGTCCGTAGGACGAACAACAATCATACCATAGGCTAGCTTCTAGGGTTTAGCCTCCTTGATCTCGTGGTAGATCTACTCTTGTACTACCCATATAATCAATATTAATCAAGCAGGAGTAGGGTATTACCTCCATCGGGAGGGCCCGAACCTGGGTAAAAACATCGTGTCCCTTGTCTCCTGTTACCATCCGCCTAGACGCACAGTTCTAGACCCGCTACCCGAGATCCGCCGGTTTTGACACCGACATTGGTGCTTTCATTGAGAGTTCCTCCGTGTCGTCACCGATAGGCCCGATGGCTCCTTCAATCATCAAGAACGACGCAGTCCGGTGAGACTTTTCTCCCGGACAGATCTTCAGATTCGGGCGGCTTTGCGCTGCGCAGGCCAATTCGCTAGGCCATCTGGAGCAGATCGAAGCTACGCCCCGGCCATCAGGTCAGATTTGGAAGTTTAAACTACACGGCCGACATCGCGGGGACTTGATCTTCGACGGATTCGAGCCGCAGCAATAGCGTGCCGCCTTGTCTCGATGGGTATGATCTAGCTCGCCGCCAACGAAGGCCTCGAGGCCGCACAAAGATCCGCCCGACCCTTAATCCGGAGCCGATTCCCGATCGAGGACGAGTGGTTGGACACCGCCGGGGCTACCATCTCACGGCGATTGAGCCGAAAACAATCCTGTCGCTGCGAAGACCGTGACTCCAAGGTGTCGGACTCCGAACCCCCCGCGCCCCTGCCAATCGAATCCGATTGGGCGCCGGTCATGGAGTTCACTGCCGTGGACATCTTTCAGCACTCGCCCTTTGGCGACATCCTGGATTCACTAAAGTCTCTCTCTTTATCTGGTGAGCCCTGGCCGGACTACGGTCAGCAAGGTTGGGATGCGGACGATGAAGAAATTCAACGCCCACCCACCACCCACTTCGTAGCCATTGTCGAAAGCTTACACGACGTGCTCGATTTCGACTCCGAAGACATCGACGGTATGGACGACGATGTAGGAGACAACCATGAACCAGCACCTATAGGATGCTGGACAACGACCTCATCCCATGATGTATATATGGTGGATACACCTAAAGGAAGTGACGACGAGGAACAACGGGACACTACGAAGGATAAATCCCTCGAAAAACAGTCAAAACGGCAACGTAAATGCCGCACCAAGTCCCGCCTCGACAAAGACCCAGCCATAGAGCAGGACGAACCGGTGGACGACGAACATGCTTTCGAGCAACCGTCCGAACAGGACAACTTGGATAAACAACCCGTCCCCGGCGAAGATAACAGTCCGGACGATCTCACGCCGGACAAATTGTTGGAGCAGAAGAACCTCCACAAAGGCTCGCTGCGCTCTGCGCGCAGCCTGAAAAAGCAGAAGCGGAAGCTCAAAACAACGGAGGATGCACTCAGAATCAGATGGAGCAAAGTACTCAACACCGCAGACAAATACGGCGACAGTCGCCGAACAAAGAGCTACCCAAAGAGAAAACTACTGCCAGAATTTGATGAGGAGGCCATAGAGCCCCCACAATCAAAAAGCAAGAAGGCCACCCGGTCGGCTGGATGACCCCACGGCAAAAAGAGAGCGGCAAACTGCGCCGCACACAAGCCGGTACGCGATCCGCATAAGGATTCACATCAAAAGGATGGCCCAGTTAGGTCCATCTATGGGCCGAGAAAGCAAGCTCTTCAAAGCAATGCAACACGCCAAATATCCGAACATCACGGCACACCCAAATATAGGGGTGCCGCACACCCCCTGTGTTTCACCAATGAGGTGCTGGATCACGAATTTCCAGCGGGATTCAAACCCATAAACATAGAGGCATACGACGGAACAACAGACCCTGGAGTCTGGATTGAGGATTACATTCTCCACATACACATGGCTAGAGGAGATGATCTCCACGCCATAAAATACTTACCCTCAAGCTCAAAGGGCCAGCCGGCATTGGCTCAAAAGCCTCCTGAAAATACCATTGGAAGTTGGGAAGAGCTCGAGGATGCTTTTTCGCAAATTTTCAAGGGACTTATGTCCGTCCTCCGGATCTGACGATTTAAGTCATATAACTCAACAAACCGGAGAGTCAGCCCGCAAATTTGGAACAGGTTCCTCACCAAAAGAACCAAATAGTCGACTATCCGGACGCCAAGCCTTAGCAGCTTTCAAACACAACGTCCGAGATGAATGGCTCGCTGAGACACCTCGGCCAGAGAAGCCGAGAACCATGGCGCATTAACAAGGCTAATGACCGCTTATGCGGGAGAGGATAGCTGGCTAGCAAGATGCAGCACCAGCGACCCAAGTACATCCGAAGTCAGGGATGGAAATGGGAAACCACGGCGCAACAAGGACCAATGCGGATTAAGGAACGGTCCAAAGAGCGCGCAGTCAACGCCGATTCAAAAGCTCACGCAGAGCGATAAAAACTGCCCTTAAGGACAATAGCGATGAGCTATCCAACTTAAACAAAATCTTGGACAAGATATGTCAAATCCACAAGACTCTGGAAGCACGCAAACCATACCCACAGAGATTGTTGGGTCTTCAAACAGTCCGGCAGACTCAACGCCGAACACAAGGGGCTCGACACACCAAGTGAGGATGATGACGAACCCCACAAGCAGAGCACCGGAAAACAAAAGAATTTCCCACATGAGGTTAAAACAGTAAACTCACTTCACGTGATAAAACGGAAAAACAGAGCGGTGCCCATTAGGACGCGCGCCGCACACACTACCCTAGCAGAGTACCAACACTGGTTGTCAAAACCAATCACCTTCAACCATCGGGACTACTCCGAAAGTATCCGGAACGCAGGATGGACTGCCTTGATATTGGACCCTATAATCGACGGATTCCAATTTACACAAGTCCTCATGGATGGCGGCAGTGACATAAACCTGATATATCATGACACAATCCGCAGGATGGGGATAGACCCAACCAAAATTCGCCATAGCAACACCTCCTTCAAAGGGGTAATGCCAGGCATATATGCCCATTGCAGGGGCTCCCAACTGCTAGAAGTTGCGTTCGGCTCATCCGACAACTTCCGCCGCGAAAAGTTAACCTTCCACGTCGCCCCATTTAAAAATAGCTATCAAGCACTACTGGGGCGTGAAGCTTTCGCCCGCTTTAACGCAATACCGCATCATGCATCTCTTACACTTAAAATGCCCGGTCCACGCGGCATCATCTCATTAAAAGGGAGTATTAAGTGTTACTCGAGCATGGAAGAATGCGAGTCTGCCTTGACAGCCCCACACCAATCCGGCTCCGCTTACCAAAGCACCTGAATAGGTAATTCGAACCCCGGACACGGCTAGACGAGTCCGGCGCCTACTAGCGGCATACCCCCGTACAAGGGGCTGCACGCATGTACAACAAGAGACAATAAAGCTCAATTTTATTCACTTTTTTGAATCGTACTCTGTTTATTTAATATACAATACATTTTGCGCATGATCTTTTTTTTCTTTTCAACTAAGTTCCTCTCTTTTACAGATGAACACCGCTACACCCGCCCGTGATACGGCACAACGGAGACACAGCGCAGACGTGCGAGGGACCCGCTGCAAGGATTCTTTTCAGATTAAGACCTCGTAAACCTTTTTCTGTCTCTTGTTGATACACATCCCTGGTTTCTAGTTATAACCAAGGAGGAGGCTGGCGTTTTGGCATCGGCGCGCCGAAGTTCGCACGCACTGGACACGGGGCTTAGGGCATTATTCTGCCCGTTTTATAAAGACCGAATACCTTAGGGAGTGTTCGGCGCCTCGGGTTAGGCCTTATATGCATCAGCTCGAATCATGTCTTTGGTCAAATGTTGGGTTTGCCCGGCTCACGTGTTTTGCTGCCTTACGCCCGTTCTATCGGCTAACGCGGCACTGTGGAGAACTATCGCGATTGTGCCCGGTTCGCCGCAAGAGCACCTCAGTAGAGAAAGCCGAAAACTGACTGTCATGATATAGCGAGAGACTGGTCAACCACTCGATGACTCACCGGAATGTTTAGAATTCCTCCGCTTTAATGAAGGACCATTTTTCGGTCAGGCACATACACACCCCGAATTCGGGAGAGTGCGGTGCCCCCAGGGGCTATATAGTAGCCCCACCCTCGAACCCCTATGGCTAAGTGAAAGTGATAAAGCATTATAGTCCGGTTGCCTAGTTTGCTACGCTATCACCTCCTTCACAGGACCAAGACGTTGGATCAAGTGTGAAAATGCGCCTTTTTTGCAAACACCCCCGCATTATGTGCGTGGGGGCTGAAGCCAAGGACTGCCATCTTTCAGGTTATATACATATATACATTAACGGCCGCACAGGAGGTAATTTACTACTTGAAGGCACAAGTATAAAAAGCTCTTACATTAAAATTGAAACATTGTTTTCACAAATCATACATGCCATTAAAGCATAACATCCTTCGAGCACTACGTCTCTATTAAACGAAGCGCCTGCAGACTTCCTCAAAATTGTGCTCGGCGGTACTCGCTTCGTCCAATCTTGGGATGCAACCGGTGGCCTTCATCTCCGCCAAGATGTCTTGACACGGGCAAGAGCCATCCACGCCCTCTACGCACGCCGACCGCTTCATTGCGCCGTCACGCGGTACCGCACCAAGGAACTGCTGCACTAAGCCAAAATAGCTCTTGGTAGGGGTCCGCCGCCACAAATGAGTCATGACATGCTTCATGGCAAGTCCGGATAATCGATTCAGCTCGCCCATTCGCCAACCGATCGGTCAACGGAAGAGGACGCTCCGGACTATGGAATTGCGACCAATATAGCTCTTCCCTTTTGTGCCCCTTCTGGCCTTGGAAGTGCTCCATCGCGTCTGCAACGCTCGCCGCTAAGTCCAGATAAGCATCCTCCGAACTCCACAACTTGTCCAACTGAGCATACTTCGGATCCGTATATTTCCTCTGCAGCAGAAACGGTTTTCCAGCTGCAATAGCCCCGGCTTGACTCACCTCCTCCTTGGCAGCTCTCATAGCGGAACGGGCATCCTTGGATTCGGCGGTGGCCTTTTTCAGGTCCTCTTGCTCCGCTTGACGTTCTTTTTCAAGAACCCCGCAGCGGTCGGTAGCATTCTTTAACTTTATGGCCATATCGGCCATTTCCTCTTCTTGGCAAAGTGAGCAGCCCGTTCGGCTTTTAGCTCTTCGGCCGCCCTTAAAGCGGCTGCATTACTATTTCTGGCTTGCTCTTTCGCTCGGGCGAGTTCCGCCCGCAGCTCCTCCACAGCAGCGGCACCGTCTGCATCAAAAGCATACAAGTAGTAAGGCATGGGCGTCAAGCTCCCTTACCAGGTGTCCGCGGAGAAGTCGCATACCTTGTGACTCGTCAAACCGTTTATTGACTAGCGCGATGTCCGCATCCACCTCGTCAAGCTGCCGCTTTAGTTCGGCAAATTCATCAGTCCGGCTGGCCACCGGACGCCCCGCCACCTATTTAGGCGCGGCGATATGTTATAACTGAGATTATGATCCTCGGCACGCTGTCAATTTTTGACAACATACCGAGTCTCAGGGGCTACGATCTATACAGGGCGCATTCTATATGCATAACTGTTAGAAGGTACATCATTTTTTGCGTACCTCGAACCCCGTCAGCAAGCTTCTGACGGCTTCATGCAATCCGCTCTCAGCGGATACAATTCTTTCAATCACCACCCATTAGAGCACGGTGATCTTCTGACATAGCCGCTCGCCCGAGCAGATCCTTCAGCTCCTCCGACCGCACGCCAGTTGGCGCCGGACCTTCCGGCCCCGACGGACTCGAGGAAACCCTCCGCGACGACACCTCAGGGGCGTCCGCCTCACATGAAGGTGCGACAGGTGGAGGCGTTTCGCTCTCCATCATCTCCGGAAGAAGATCCCCCGAAGACGAGCTCTATTGAGAAGGGCTGAGACCCGAACTACAAGGTACAATTTTGGTTATCTTCAGAAATAAATGCAGGGACGTTCCTTATTTACAAGACCCCTTCTTTTTACTTACGGCTCGCTGGAGGGCTGATCCCCTTGGGGAAATAGTATGGCTGGGTTACTTCCCAGCGCCGGACTCTCTGACGAAGATTTCTTTCCCCTCTTTGAGGCCTTGACCTCCGGATCTTCCGAAGCGGTCCTCTTCTCTCCTCGGAAGGTGGGACTCTTAATCCCTCCTTCCTTGATAGCCTCCTTTGTAGAGTCGATTGCTTCCCCTCCCCCTTCGCCTTCTTCAAAAGGCGCGCCTTCAACATCTTGGTCAAGATGGGATCTGGCGTGGTCTCTGGGAGGGGAGCCGGACACCTTATTAACTTTGCCTTGGCTATCCACTCCTGTTCAAAAAACGGCTCCTTTAAAGGGCATATATATATGATAAATGAATGAACAGCCTGTCCGGTCACAGGACTACTTACTTGAGTATCTGGGCGATTGCAGCTTAGTCCTACATCCTCAGTCAGGTCCGGACACTTTTCCTGTGATCCGAAGAACAGTTTATACATCTCCACAGGTGTCGTACCCATAAAATGTTGGAGAGCTCGTGGTCCCTCCGGATTAAATTCCCACGCACGACGGGGGCGACGTTTGCAGGCGTAGGCGGCGAATCAACATAACTCGCGCCATCGCGACCAGATTGATCTCTCTTTCTTGGAGGTCTCGAATGCGGCCCCGCAATGAGGAACGCCCTGGACGACCCCAGTCGAGCCCCTTGTTGACCCATGACGCCAGCCGCTGTGGTGGACTGGCGGAAAGCGGAAGCGCCAGCCATTTGGTGCCCCCAGGAGCGGTAATATAAAACCACTCCCGTTGCCACAAACCAAGCTCCTCTTGAAAAGAGCCCTCGGCCACGGAGCATCGGCACACTTGCTTATGACCGCCCTCCGCTTTCTCGCTTGCTGCCCTCGATCATCTTCGCTCCACCTTGAAGGTCTTGAGCCACAATCCAAAGTGAGGGGTGATATGGAGGAAGGCATCACATACGACAATGAATGACGAGATATGGAGGATGGACTCCAGATTCAAGTCATGGAAATCCAGCCCATAATAAAACATGAGCCCCCGCACAAAGGGATCCGTCGGGAAGCCTAAACCCCGAAGGAAGTGTGACACGAACACCACGCTCTCGCCGGGCTCGGGAGTGGGAATGACCTGCCCTGGAGCAGGCAGCCTATGCGAAATCTCGCCGGTTAGATACCTGGCGTCTCGCAGCTTTAGCACATCTTCTTCTGTGATGGAAGAAGACATCCATCGGCCGTGTTGGTCGGAGCCGGACATCGTCGAAGGTTCGAAGCGCCTAAATCTGAAGCTTTGGGTGTTAGAACTCGAAGCGCGAGGCAAACTCGATGGAGGGTGTAAAAAAGAAGAGGGCCTTAGTCTCATTATAAAGAGGTTGAATACCAAGAGCCCTCCCCGTGGTCGATTAGGACACGCCTTCGATAGAGGAGGCGTATCAACGGACACAGTTGGGTTACCCACGTCCGGATTTGATGAGAATCCCGGAATAAGGGGGCACGATCTACGTTTTGATAAAGACGTGCCAAGGAAACCGCCTCGGTGGAACAGTAAAAAAACGATTCATATAAAGGCTTGGCCGTGGTGTGATGTCACGCCGCTGAATACGTCAGCAGATCTGTGCAAAAATTATTCTCTCTATGGTGGTATGTGGAACTTGTTTTGCAGAGCCGGACACTATCCTGGTGTTCAAAATCTTCTATGAAGTATTCGGAGGAGGAACCCGCCTTACAATGCCGAAGACAATATGTGCGCCGGACTCGTCGTCATTGAAGCCTGGTTCGGGGCTCTTGAGGAGTCTGGACTAGGGGTGTCCAGATAGCGAACTATCATCTTTGGCCGGACTCCTAGACTATGAAGATACAAGATTGAATACTTCGTCCGTGTCCGGATGGGACTTTCCTTGGCGTGGAAGGCAAGCTTGGCGATACGGATATGTAGATCTCCTACCATTGTAACCGACTACTGTAACCCTAACCTATCTCGGTGTCTATATAAACCGGAGGGTTTTAGTCCATAGGACTAACAACAATCATACCATAGGCTAGCTTCTAGGGTTTAGCCTCCTTGATCTCGTGGTAGATCTACTCTTGTACTACCCATATCATCAATATTAATCAAGCAGAGTAGGGTATTACCTCCATCGAGAGGGCCCGAACTCTGGTAAAAACATCGTGTCCCTTGTCTCCTGTTACCATCTGCCTAGACGCACAGTTCGGGACCCCCTACCCGAGATCCGCCGGTTTTGACACCGACAAGCATAATGAATAACATTCAATTTCTTATCAACTCTTTGTCCTAGAACAACACCAACAGCATAATCACTAGCATCACATATAATTTCAAAGGGTAAATTCCAATCAGGTGGTTGAACAATAGGTGCAGAAATCAAGGCTTTCTTAAGTATTTCAAATGCTTCTACACAATCATCATCAAAAACAAAATGAACGTATTTTTGCAAGAGATTAGTGAGAGGCCTAGAAATTTTAGAGAAGTCTTTAATAAACCTCCTATAGAAACCAACATGACCAAGGAAACTTATTATACCTTTGATATCTTTAGGACACAACATCTTCTCAATAGCATCTACTTTAGCTTTATCAACTTCAATACCTCTTGCCGAAATTTTATGCCCCAAGACAATACCTTCATTAACCATAAAGTGGCACTTCTCCCAATTCAAGACAATATTAGTTTCTTCACATCTCTCAGAAACTCGATCAAGGTTGCTTAAGCAATCATCAAAAGAAGTTCGTAAACTGAAAAATCATCCATGAAAACCTCAACAATATTTTCAAAAAATTAGAGAATATAGCAGTCATACATCTTTGAAAGGTAGCAGGTGCATTACATAAACCAAAAGGCATACATCTATGTTTAACGCATCGAAGGGCAAGTAAAGTGGTCTTTTCCCGATCATCTTTTGACACGGTATTTGAGAGAATCCGAATAACCATCTAGAAAGCAAAAATGTGTATGTTTGAATAGTCTTTCTAGCATTTGATCAATAAAAGGTAGAGGGTAATGATCTTTTCTAGTAGCTTTGTTTAATTTGCGAAAATCAATTACCATTCTATAACCTGTAACAATTCTTTGTGGAATCAATTCATTCTTATCATTAGGAACAAAAGTAATACCTCCCTTCTTAGGGACACAATGAACGGGACTTACCCATCTACTATCAGCAATAGCATAAATTATACCTGCCTCGAGAAGCCTTAGTATTTCATTTCTTACCAAATCTTTCATCTTAGGACTTAGCCGTCATTGGTGATCAACAACTGGTTTAGCATCAGGCTCCAAATTAATTTTGTGCTGACACAGAGTGGGAATAATGCCCTTAAGATCATCAAGAGTATATCCAATAGCGGCACGGTGCTTCTTCAGAGTTTTCAATAATTTCTTTTCTTCATGCTCTAAAAAGTTAGCACTAATAATAACAGGATATATCTTCTTTTCATCAAGATAAGCTTATTTCAAAGTATCAGGTAATTGTTTAAGCTCAAACACGTGATCACCCTTGGGTGGAGGAGGATCCCCAAGGATTTCAACAGGCAAATTGTGTTTCAAAACAGGTCCTTGATTAAAGAATATTTCATCTAATTCCTTCCTTTCATTTATTAACATATCATTTTCATGGTCTAGCAAATATTGTTGTAAAGGATCAGTAGGAGGCACGGCAATAGAAGCAAGACCAATAATTTCATCCTTACTAGGCAACTCTTTATCATGGGGTTGTCTATGAAACTTAAAGAAATTAAAATCATGAGACACATCCCCAAAACTGACAGTAACTATATCCTTTTCGCAATCCATCTTAGCATTAACAGTGTTCAAAAAAGGTCTACCAAATATAATGGGACAAAAATCATCTTGTGGGGAACCAAGAACAAGAAAATCAGTAGGGTATTTTATTTTCCCACACAAGACTTCAACATCTTTAACAATCCCAATTTGTGATATAGTATCTCTATTGGCAAGCTTAATAGTAACATCAATATCTTCTATCTCAGCAGGTGCAATATCATTCATAATTTCTTGGTATAAGGTACAAGGAATTGCACTCACACAAGCACCCACATCACATAAGCCATGAAAGAAATGATCTCCAATTTTAACAGAAACAACAGGCATGCCAACAACGGGTCTATGTTTATCTTTAATATTAGGTTTAGAAATTCTAGCGGCTTCATCATAGAAATAAATAACATGCCTATCAATATTATCGACCAATAAATCTTTAACCATAGCAATACTAGGTTCAACTTTAATTTGTTCAGGGGGTGTAGGTGTTCTAGTATAACACTTACGGACCACAGTTGAAGCTTTAGCATGTTCCTTAATTCTAACACGGAAAGGTGGTTTCTCAATATAAGCATTAGGAACAATAGGATCAATATTATAATAATGGTTTCTTCTTCAACTTTAATAGGTTCTACTACTTTCACTTTAATGGGAGGATGATATTTAAACCACTCCTCCTTAGGGAGATCAACATGAGTAGCAAATGATTCACAAAAAGAAGCTACTATCTCAGAGTCAAGTCCATATTTAGTGCTAAATTCATGAAAAGCACCGGTATCCATAAAAGATTTAACACAATCAAACTTAAGGTTTATACCTGACTCATTACCTTCGTCGAGCTCCCAATCTTCAGAGTTGCGTTTAACTCTCTCCAATAAATCCCATTTGAGTTTAATATATTTCTTCATAAAAGAACCAGTACAAGAAGTATCGAGCATGGATTGATCATTACGAGAAAGCCGAGCATAAAAATTTTGAATAATAATTTCTCTTGAGAGCTCATGATTGGGGCATGAATATAACATTGACTTAAGCCTCCCCCAAGCTTGAGCGATACTTTCTCCTTCACGAGGCCAAAAATTATATATATAATTCCGATCACGATGAACCAGGTGCATAGGATAAAACTTTTCATGAAATTCCAATTTCAGTCGGTTGTAGTTCCATGATCCAATATCATCACATAGCCTATACCATGTCAATGCCTTTCCCTTCAAAGATAAAGGGAAGACCTTATTCTTGACAACATCCTCGGGTAAACCTGCAAGCTTAAAGAATCCACAAACTTCATCCACATAGATTAAGTGCATATTAGGATGTAATGTTCCATCTCCTGCATAAGGATTAGCTAACAGTTTCTCTATCAACCCGAAGGAATTTCATAATAAATATTTTCAGTAGGTCCAGTAGGTTGAGGAGCAACTCTTTGCTCTACCGGTCGAGGTGAAGATACCCCGAACAAGCCCCTTAAAGGATTATTTTCCATAGTAACAAGTGACAGTAAATTTTAGCACACTACATAAATGTTTCCTTACCAAATTCCACTTACCAAAGGCGCTTCACTCCTCGGCAACGGCGCCAGAAAGGAGTCTTGATGGCTCACAAGTATAGGGGATCTATCTAGTCCTTTCGATAAGTAAGAGTGTCGAACCCAACGAGGAGCAGAAGGAAATGACAAGCGGTTTTTAGCAAGGTATTCTCTGCAAGCACTGAAATTATCAGTAACAGATAGTCATGTGATAAGATAATTCGTAACGGGTAACAAGTAACAAAAGTAAATAAGGTGCAGCAAGGTGGCCCAATCCCTTTTGTAGCAAAGGACAGGCCTGGACGAACTCTTATATAATGCAAAGTGCTCCCGAGGACACATGGGAATTACTGTCAAGCTAGTTTTCATCATGCTCATATGATTCGCGTTCGTTTGATATGTGGGTGGACCGGTGCTTGGGTGCAGACCTTCCTTGGACAAGCATCCCACTTATGATTAACCCCTCTCACAAGCATCCACAACTACAAAATAAGAATTAAGATAAATCTAACCATGGCATGAAACATATGGATCCAAATCAGCCCCTTACGAAGCAACGCATAAACTAGGGTTTAAGCTTCTGTCACTCTAGCAAAACCCATCATCTACTTATTACTTCTCAATGCCTTCCCCTACGTCCAAATCATGGTGAAGTTTCATGTAGTCGATGTTCACATAACACCTCTAGAGGAGAGACAACATACATCTCATCAAAATATTGAATGAATACCAAATTCACATGATTACTTATAACAAGACTTTTGCCATGGCCTCAGGAACAAACGTAACTACTCACAAAGCATATTCATGTTCATAATTAGAGGCTTATTAATTAGCATTAAGGATCTGAACATATGATCTTCCACCGAATAAACCAACTAGCATCAACTACAAGGAGTAATCAACACTACTAGCAACCCACAGGTACCAATCTGAGGTTTTGAGACAAAGATCGGATACAAGAAATGAACTAGGGTTTGAGAGGAGATGGTGCTGGTGAAGATGTTGATGGAGATTGACCCCTCTCGATGAGAGGATCATTGGTGATGATGATGGCTTCAATTTCCCCCTCCCGGAGGGAAGTTTCCCCGGCAGAATAACTTCGCCGGAGCCCTAGATTGGTTCTGCCCAAGTTCCGCCTCGAGACGGCGGCGCTTCGTCCCGAAAGCTTTCTCTTGATTTTTTCCTGGTCAAAACACACCTTATAGCAGAAGACGGGCATCGGGGGCCTACCAGGTGGCCCACAAGGCAGGGGCGCGCCCCCCAACCTTGTGGATGGCTGGTGGCCCCCGTCTGGTGCTTTCTTCGCCCAATATTTTTTATATATTCCAAAATAATTCTACGTGAAGTTTTAGGACTTTTGGAGTTGTGCAGAATAGGTCTCTAATTTTTGCTCCTTTTCCACTCCGTAATTCCTATTGGCATTCTCCCTCTTCATGTAAACCTTATAAAATAAGAGAGAAAAGGCATAAGTATTGTGATATAATGTGTAATAACATCCCATAATGCACTATATATCAATATAAAAGCATGATGCAAAATGGACGTATCATGACGCTTATGTCAAAAGGCTTCAACCTAATAAGCTCGAACCCAAATCGGAGAAGTGCCTCTTCATAGGATAGCCTAAGGAAACAATTGGGTACACCTTCTACCATAGATCCCAAGGCAAGATATTTGTTGCGAAGAACGGAACCTTTTTAGAGAATGAGTTTCTCTCGAAAGAAGTGAGTGGGAGGAAATTAGAACTTGATGAGGTAGTTGTACCTTCTCTCGAATTGGAGAGTAACACATCAGAGAAATCCATTCCCATGATGCCTACACCAACTAGAGAGGAAGCTAATGATGATGATCATAAAACTTCAGATCAAGTTACTACTGGACTTTGTGGGTCGAACAGAGCACGTTCCGCACCAGAGTGGTATGGTAATCCTGTCCTGGAAGTCGTGTTATTAGACCATGGCGAACCTACGAACTATGAAGAAGCTATGATGAGCCCAGATTCCGACAGATGGCTTGAGGCCATGAAATCTGAGATAGGATTCATGTATGAGAACAAAATGTGGACTTTGGTGGACTTGCCCAATGATCGGCAAGCCAAAGAGAATAAATGGATCTTCAAGAGGAAGACAGACATTGATGGTAATATTACTGTCTACAAAGCTCGACTTGTCGCAAAAGGTTTTCGACAAGTTCAAGGGATTGACTGTGATGAGACTTTGTCAGGGGAAACGACACCTACGGGATCCCGGGGAATCCCTTTTTGCTACGGTTGGCGGGCGTGGAGCTGTGGAAAGAGTGGGTTTGAAAGATCAACACAGGGGGATTATCCAGGTTCGGGCCGCAAGTGATGCGTAATACCCTACTCCTGATGGTTTATGTTTATCTGGTGTTCTTGGACTAGATACAAAGCGTGCGGGGTCCAAAAAGTCTGAATCCTCTCTCAATACACCGCGGGCCTCCTTTTATAGTCCAAAGGGGCTGCCACAGTGGCACACGGGAGGTGGAAAGTTGTACAGTAGTCGAGTCTATCTCCTGGCACCGTAGGACAAACGCATTTAATGCACTGCCGACGTGCCCTTCTTGCTTTATCGGGGACGGCAAGGAAGCTCGTTGTCGGTGTCAAAACCGGCGGATCTCGGGTAGGGGGTCCCGAACTGTGCGTCTAGGCGGATGGTAACAGGAGACAAGGGACACGATGTTTTACCAGGTTCGCCCTCTCGATGGAGGTAATACCCTACCCCGCTTGATTAATATTGATGATATGGGTAGTACAAGAGTAGATCTACCACGAGATCAAGGAGGCTAAACCCTAGAAGCTAGCCTATGGTATGATTGTTGTTCGCCCCACGGACTAAAACCCTCCGGTTTATATAGACACCGGATAGGTTAGGGTTACACCGAGTCGGTTACAATGGTAGGAGATCTACATATCCAGACGCCAAGCTTGCCTTCCACGCCAAGGAAAGTCCCATCCGGACACGGACGAAGTCTTCAATCTTGTATCTTCATAGTCTTGGAGTCCGCCGTGACGATAGTGCGGCTATCCGACACCCCTAGTCCGGACTCCTCAAGAGCTCTCGAACCAGGCTTCAATGACGATGAGTCCGCGCGTTGATTGTCTTCGCATTGAGGCGGGTTCCTCCTCCGAATACTTCATAGAAGGTTTTGAACACAAGGATAGTGTCCGGCTCTGCAAAACAAGTTCCACATAACACCGTAGAGAGAATAATTTTTGCACAGATCTGCTGACGTATTCCGCGGCATGACATCACACCACGGCCAGGCCTTTATATGAATCGTTTTTTACTGTTCCACCTCAGGGTGTTTAGTGAGGAGGTTTCATTGGCACGTCTTATCAAAGCATAGATCGTGCCCCCTTATTCCGGGATTCTCATCAATACGGACGTGGGTAACCCATCTGCGCCATTGATTACGGTGCTTGGGAAATAAGCGAGTTTTACCAGGCTGGTGGGGGACGCATAACTTCGTTCGTCTATATAAGGGGATAAGGATCCACCTTTTCACCTACGCCTTCCTCCTCCTTTGCTTATCCATTTCCGCGCACTCGAGCTCCAGCGCCCAAGTCCGCACATCCCACCTCAACCTTTCTCCAATCATGTCGAGCGGAGGCAGGTGGATGGCCTCCTCCACACGGAGGGGCACATCGCAAGATCGCGGAGGCCGGATACTTGTCCGCAACATCGCGCGACAAGCTTCCCGACGAGGGGCAGCTCATTCCGACCCCTGGGCCTCGTGAGAGGGTGGTGTTTCTCCCCCACTTCCTCCGCGGACTAGGTTTTCCTCTTCAACCATTTGTCCGGGGGCTCATGTTCTACTACGGCCTGGACTTCCACGACCTGGCCCCGAATTTCATCCTCAACATCTCGACGTTTATCGTCAGGTGCGAGGCTTTCCTGCATCCAGCCCCACTTCGCTTATGGCTGAAGATCTTCAACGTCCGCCAAGGTAGTGGGCGGCCGCTGCCGGAGTGCGGAGGCGCCATGGTTGGCAAGATGGCCAAAGCCCCATGGCTCGAAGGCGCCTTCGTGGAGACAATAAAGGGGTGGCAATCGGGGTGGTTCTATATCACCGAGCCCCGCAACACCAAATGGGTGGCGGCCCCCGAATTCAGATCTGGCTTCCCCACACGGCTCTCGTCATGGAAAGAGACGGGCCTGACATGGGGAAATTCGGACGAGACATCCGGACTTCAAACATTCGTCCGAAACCTGGTGGCCAAGAATCTTAGGCTTGTCGACGTAATCCAGGTGATGCTCATTCGCCGGATTGTCCCATGCCAACAACGGGCCTTCAATTTGTGGGAGTTCGATCCGCACAACACCGGTTCTTGAGCCGCTCTTCGACACTACGCACGTAAGACGCTCGAAGGTGCTGTTCAAGGGCGCTGGTTCAAAGATCCGCTACCAAAGATCGCGGATACAGCTCGCAGCGCCAAGCCGGCGAGGTAAGTTATTTTACCTTTACGGGACTCTTTTTCATAGATTGACTCTCGTGGGATCTAAAACTCCCTAATCTCTCGACAGACTGGTTGAAGACGCCCGGACAGATTAACTCGTCCGGGCCTTTGCCGGAAGATCCGGAGGACGCCTGATTGAAGGGCTGCTGGCCCGCGCCATACGGTGCCGGAGAAGAAGGCTAAGAAGGAGGCCACGGAACTCAAGGAGCTCCCGACGCCAGTCTTGCCGATTCTAAAGTAGAATCTTCTCCCAAGACGAGGAGGAAGAAGAAGAAGCTCCTCCCAGCCGGGAGGAGAAAAAGGAAGGCCGCCTAACCGGGAGGCCGGAGGGTCCAAGAAGGAAGAACCTTCCTCCGGACTTCTCCACCAACGCCGACGACGACGAGGAGGATTGGCCTACAAGGGCCAAGCCTCTGGTAGATCGTAAGTGTTCGGATACCCATGGCTTTTTATTATTGCAGAGTGTTCTCTAATGTCGAACAACTGCAGCCCGCCCAAGGGCGAAGTTCGCCGATTCATCGAGCGGGTCCACGGGCTCGTCGGAAATGGAGAGTACTCGCCCGACCGCCTCGCCTCATGCTGCGGGCGACGCCACAAGGGGCCCCAGGAGGGGCTTGGTCAAGAGGAGGTAGCGCAGGAGGTGCCACAAGGCAACCTCCGGACTCAGCGCTGGGGCAAGACCCCAGGCTCTAGGCCCGACCTTGTCCGGTCTCCATGCCGAACCTTCTGGTTCCGAGTCCGGCAAGCGGACCTTCGGAAGAAGGGTAAGACGCCGTGTCCTCCGTCCAACCGGAGGCACCAGATAGCTTACTGGAGGCGCTTAACGGCGCTTCCATCAAGGAGGAGCACTGCACTGTTATGAGTGCGGTGATCCGGACAGTTCAGTCCGCCAAGAGTGGACTGACCGAAGCCTGTACCAGCCTTCTAACAGGCTTTGAGGTAAGTTTTAGAATATGTAAAAAATATAAACGCATAGACAGTAGCCCCTGATGCTTAGTTCGGTGTTCGGAAAGAAAAGTCGGACTAAGGATCTAAAAAGATATACGCAGGAGTCTAACATAAGCATGTCAATATGGGAATGCAGGCTGCGCCATTGACCTCTCGCCAGACCGATCATGGAGGTCAATGCATTGAAGGTAACCTCGAAGCGGTCCGAGAACGAGCTTGGACAAGCCAAGAAGGAGCTCGAGGACAAGGAAGGTAAGTAATACCTTATTAAAGAAATACCTTATAGAAAAGGTTTTGGTTGTAAAAATAACAGGAATAACATGGGTACTGCAGGGCCACGAACGAGGTGGCGACCCCGAGGGAAGCGTGTCCGTGGGTCGAAAACAAAGCGGCTGCGGAACGCACCGAGCGAGAGAGAGGGGAGGCGAGCTGGCGGAGGTACGGCAAGAGCTCCAGATTCTCGTGAAAAACACGAGGGTTTGGAGCGTGACTCAAGACACGAGTCCGAGCTTGCCTCGGCTCTTGAGAGTGCCAAAGCTGCTAAGGCCGAGGCCCAAAAGCCCTCCAAGAAATTGAAGCACTAAAGAAGATAGCGCGGGTAAGGCATTCTTTATGCAAAGCAAGAATGTAAAAGTCAATTACCTGTTACTTACCCGGATTCGAGCTCTCCAGAGCATTCGCAGATTTGCCCCAGAGGGCCTCGATGTCGCCAGATTCAACCGCGCCTGGAGGGGAGCTCCACGGAGAAGGTGTTCGGTCTCAAGATGCCGAGGCCGACCATCCGATGTTTCGAGCGACCAGTGAAGCAGCTGGTCGAGCTCCATAAGGTCGCCGAACAGGCCATGAAGGGCCTTATAAGCTGGTGTGGCCATTGAGGCCATGCTGTGTAACACCCCGGATGTAACTTTCCATATTTGTAACTCCAACTCTTGCCATTTTCGCATTGTGATATGATATTCCTCCGTGGTTGGGTTTTTGTCTTCGCTTTTGCATTTTGTCCATGTCATGCATTTTCATATCATGTCATCATGTGCATCGATTTGCATACGTGTTCGCCTCATGATTCCGAGCATTTTTCCCGCTGTCCGCTTTTGCAATCCGCACTCCTATGTCCCCCGGCGCCCTTTTACGCTTTTTTCGTGAGCGGTACTAAACTTTCTCGGAATGGACCGAGGTTTGTCAAGTGGCCTTGGTATACCACCGTAGACCACCGGTCAAGTTTCGGTCATTTGGAGCTCGCTTGGTACTCCAACGGTTAACCGCACCATCGCAAAGGCCTCTTTTAAGTTGCAGCCCAACACCCTCCAAAATAGTCCAATAACCCATCTAAATCACTTCCATGCTCTCCGTCGCTCGATCACGATCGTGGGCGAAAACTACACCTCATTTGGACTCTCCTAGCTCCTCTATGCCTATTTAAACACCCCCATTCCAAATCCGGTCAAACCCTAGCCTTCCCCTACCTCACGCCCGACAAAATTTCCGCTTGGCAAGGACGTGTCGCCACGCCGCCGCCCTCGCCAACCGGGCGTGCCACGTGGCGCGCCGGGTCCCCTTCGCCGCCCGCGCCAGCCCACGGGCCCAGCGCCTGCCCTCCGGCCCCGGGCGCTGCCTGCTGCTCGCCCGCCCTCGCGCCCCGCCTCGCCGGCCCGGCCTCTGCCGCCTCTCCATGTGACATGGGCCGACCTCCGCCGGACCTCGCCGGCTGCGCCTCGCTGCCCTGGGTGCCCGCGCTGCGCCACCTCTCGCTCACGGCGAAGCCACGCCGGATCCGCCGGCCCCGCCCTGGCCTCTTCCGAACTCCGCGAGCCGCACCGCCGCCGCCTGCCGCCTGATCGGATCTGGATCCAAGAGTCCGATCGGTTGACTTTCCCCTTAATTTCGTCTATGTTTTTGTCTCGTGATTATTTTGTGGCATTTTCAACGATCATAACTCTGCACCCGTAGTCCGCTTTCATGCGTGTAGTATGTCAAAATGTTCGCCTCAAGAGTAGATCATTTCAACTCATTGCATCATTTTCATTTGAGCTCATATTGATGCCCGAAATGCTGTTGGAAGAGGGCTATGTGATGTTAGTTTCGTTTCTTAATGTAACTTGCACTTTTGTTATTTTTGCCATGATTAATGTGTGCAACCTATGAATTTGAGTCCTACATGTGTTTTGTAATATGTCATGCCATCTTTCCAGGGGTGTATGCCATGTATTTTTGTGATCTATGTGGTGACTAGCACAAGCATGCAAAGTAGGCTTCCCGATGTTGCTGATTTCAGCCCTGCTTTTCTTGATATTTTGATGCCATGTTAACTTGATGCTACCGAGAGATCCATGCATATTTTGAGATACTTCAGTAAGGATGTTTTGAACATATGGTTACTCTATATCCATCCATGCCTTTGTTTGCAATTATGGAGTGCCATAGCTTGAGTCAATCGAGCTCTACTTTTGCTATAAAATGTTTCTGGCAGATTGTTTACATGTTATTCAATTTTGCCAAGGTTGTTGTGGTTGATCCCGTATGCTATGATGTTGTTCTTGCCATGTATGTCTTCTATGCCATGTCTTCTTGATGTATGTATGCTTAGTTTATCATGTAATGCTCTGTAGTGAGTGCATCGAGCTCTTAAACATGCCTACTTGTTATCTGTTTTTGACATGCCCTGTTGCTGAATCTGTTAACGAAACTTGCTATATTGACATGGGTGTTACTATATTTTCTGATCCTTTTTGGCTCATGGTTAGTAAGGGACTTTTGTTCTATGCTTTGAGTAGATTCATGCCATGCCATGTTTTGCTATTATAAGTTCCTGTAGCATGTTGTTTTCTTGCTCTGAACATTGCTACCTAATGCTGTTTTGCCATGTCCAGCCTGTTATATTTTTTGTACTTTTGTCATGCTTGTTTGGACCTGTTGTGATGTGATTTAGCCGTAGCTCAGTGTTCATCTTTTGTCAAGCATCTTGAGTATATCACTTCCATATACTTTGTTGGTACGTTTGGGTGCAGTAGCTTAATTTCTTGTTGCTTGCTAAGTGGTATCTTGCTGTTAATGGCAGATTTGTGCCATTCTTGTTTTGCTTGTCATTTGCAAACCGTGCATCCGATTCCGGTGATCTTTATATCGATTTCAACCGAAATCATCTCATCTTTCCAGCGGCATACTTGGTTTGCCAAGTTGATGCCTGGTTCATCATTTTCCTTCCGAGCGCGCGATACGCATTGCATATCACATCCCGCATATCATGCCATATATTGCATCATGTTGATTGTGCATTGCACCGTGATTTATTGTGGTTCCTTTGTTTGTGTTCTTGCTTTGGGTAGAGCCGGGAGACGAGTATGTGAACGAGGAACCTGTTGAGAACGCTTACGAGGATCAAGCTTTCGACAACTCGAGAACTTTTGTGCAAGATGACCATACCTCGAAATCACTTCTATCTTTGCTATGCTAGATGCTCGCTCATTTGCTATGCCTATGCTACGATGCCTATCACTTGCTTATCATGCCACCCATATTGCCATGTCAGCCCCTAACCATCCTTTCCTAGCAAACCGTTGTTTGGCTATGTTACCGCTTTGCTTAGCCCCTCTTATAGCGTTGTTAGTTGCAGGTGAAGTTGAAGTTTGTTCCTTGTTGGAACATGGAGATGTTGTTCCTTGTTGGAACATATTTACTTGTTGGGGATATCACAATATCTATCTGCTATAATTAATGCATCTATATACTTGGTAAAGGGTGGAAGGCTCGGCCTTATGCCCGTGTTTTGTTCCACTCTTGCCACCCTAGTTTCCGCCATACCGTGTTATGTTCCTTGATTTCGCCTTACTTACGATTGGGTGATTTATGGGACCCCTTGACAGTTCGCTTTGAATAAGACTCTCCAAAGAAGGCCCAACATTGGTTTTACCATTTGCCACCTAAGCCTTTTTTCCCCGGTTTTCGCGAGCCCGAGGGTCATCTTATTTTAAACCCCCGGACGGTGCTCCTTCGAGCATTGGTCCAAACTAGAGCACCGTGGGACCATTCCTTGGCAACTTGATTATGCTGGTTCTCAGACGCTTCGCTTATCCGGTGTGCCCCGAGAACGAGATATGTGCAGCTCCTATCGGGATTTGTCGGACAACCGGGCGGCTTTGCTGGTCTTGTTTTATTGCTGTCCAAATGTCTTGTAGTCCGGATTCCGAGATTGATCGGGTCTTCCCGTAGAAGGAATATCCTTCGCTGACCGTGAGAGCTTATAATGGGCTTGTTGGGACACCCCGCAGGTATTATCTTTCAAAGCCGTGCCCGCGGTTATGAGGCAGATGGGAATTTGTTAATGTCCGTTGTAGAAACCCGAAGTTGACCTCAATTAAAATACACATCAATCAAGGTGTAACTGATGGATCTCTCTCGGCGGAGTCCGGAAGTGAACACGGTGTTGGAGTAATGTTTGACGAAGTAGTTCGGGATCACTTCTTGATCGCTACTAGCTTCACGACCGTGCTTTGCTCCTCTTCTCGCTCTCTTTTGCGAATGTAGCCACCATATATGCTAGTCGGTTGCTGCAGCTCCACCTTACAACTCTGTCCTTCCTATAAGCTTAAGTAGTCTTGATCTCGCGGGTGTGAGATTGCTGAGTCCCCGTGACTCACAGATTCTACCAAAACAGTTTCAGGTGCCGACGATGCCAGGGCAGGTGACGCAACCGAGCTCAAGTGGGAGTTCGACGAGGAACGTGGTCGTTACTATGTGTCTTTTCCTGATGATCAGTAGTGGAGTCCGGTTGGGACGATCGGGGATCTGTGTAGCATTTGGGGTATCTTTCTTTATTTTGGTTCCGTAGTCGGACCTTGAGTGTAATCTGAATGATGGATGTTTATTTATGTATTGTGTGAAGTGGCTAATCGAAGCCAACTATGTATCTCTTTCACTTATGTATTACATGGTTGTGTGAAGATTACCTCACTTGCGACATTGCTTTCAATGCGGTTATGCCTCTAAGTCATGCTTCGACACGGGAGATATAGCCGCATCGAGGGCGCTAAGTTGGTAATCGAGCCTTCCCGACTTAGGAGCCCCCTACTTGATTGTTTGTCTGGCGTTGTTGAGTCTAGAACGGAAAATGTTTTGAGTCTTAGGATTATATATATCCGAGAGTAGATTCTTTTACTCCCCAGTCCCTTCGTCGCCTGGTGAGGTCTCCCCGACGAGAAGTTTTGACTCTCCTCTCCTCAAATTTCACTAAAAAAATTTAGGATCACACGGGTATCTTAGAATCGTTCGATGGTTTTGTGACGAGAACATTGTTCTTGGTGCCTCCCGACATTTAGGGTTGTGGCATGTGTCCCGGGAGTTGAGCTCCGAGGTGTTGTCGCCACAATTTTATCGCTGCAGCTCGAATACCTGAGTTTTGCCGACATCGAAATCTCTTTTGTACAGCTTGTTGGTGAGATAACCCGATAACCCAAAGATCGAGGCGAGCTCGAGTATTGCCATGACTCGTGATAACGGATGCTTTTCAAGGTCGAGGTACACGATTTCGAGGATTTCTTGGTTATGTGTTGACGGATGGATACAATGGATCTAGGTATTGTTAGTTTGGGTGATATATTTTGTGTCCCCTGTATCCCCAACACCAGATTGCATAACCAGAAAGTTTCGGGAGTTTATAGCTGGGATTCAAGTAGCTCTTAGCATTTCTTCCCGCAGATATTTGGTTCGTGATTGGGTAATCTTCCAGTTAATGATATTCCTGCAAAAGTCTTATTTGATACTGGTGCATCGCATTGTTTCATGTCAAGATCGTTCTTTGCAAAGAATGATTTTTCTTGGTCTTACCTGGATAAACCTTTGGGTATTGTTTCTCCGGGGAAGTCAATGAGAGCCAACTCAATAGTTCATGATGTCTCTATCAAGATGGGCGATTATAGATTTCTGCTAAACCATTTGTCCTTGGTGACTCGGATATTGATCTTATTCTCGGATGGATCGGCTTTCTCAAAGACAAAGCTCAGCTTGATTGTGCTGCAGGAAATTCAATTGACTCACTCTTCTAATGATGTGATCATCTATGCCGCTTCGTGATGAAACCATTCGGTTGTTTTCTCTCAATGAGAAGGGCGAATTGATGCTATCTCTCGATTCCAAATGTTTGTAGAGTACCAAGATGTCTTTCCGTAAGAGCTTCCGCATGCCTCCTCATCGCCGCTTGAATTAAGTATCGATCTTGAGCGTGGCATCGAACCCGCTTTGCAGCGCCCATACAAGCTTGGACCTGATGAGCTGAAGGAATTGAAGAAGCAGCTCGATGAACAAGAGCGTCTGGGTTTGATCGATCGAGTTCATCTCCTTGGGGTTGTGGTGTTCTTTTGTCCAGAAGAAGGATGGCACGGACCGACTGTAAGCGCCGATTACCGTCCATTGAATAAGAAGACTATCAAGAACAAGTATCCACTTCCCAACATCAATGAGCTTTTCGAGCAACTCAAAGGTGCTAAAGTGTTCTCCAAGCTTGACCTTCAGATGGGTTATCATCAGATTCGATTCGTGAACAAGATATTCCCAAGACAAAGATTCGTAACAAGCTTTGGTTCTTATGAATATACCGTCATGTCTTTCGCCTTGTCAATGCTCCTCCAACATTCTCTCGGATGATGAACTTCATCTTCAACCCCTACACCAATGAATTCGTCTTGGTCTATCTTGATGATATTTTGGTCTTCTCCAAGAATAAGAAGGATCATGCCAAACATTTGCGATTGGTGCTAGACAAGCTCAGAGACTATCAATTCTATGCGAAGTTCTCCAAATGTGAATTTTGGCTTGATGAAGTGCTTTACCTTGGTCATATCATCTCCGCCAAGGGCATCGCTGTTAATCCCGAGAAGGTGTCCGCAGTTGTGAATTGGGAACCTCCTCAGAATGTCAAGCAGCTTCGCAGTTTTCTTGGTCTTGCAAGCTATTGCCGAAGATTCATTGAGAACTTCTCCAAGATCGCAAAGCCTCTTTCCAACCTCCTCCAGAAGCATGTGAAGTATGTCCGTCTCCCGAGTGTGACGTTGCTTTCAATACTCTCAAAGAGAAACTCGTCACAGCTCCTGCCTTGACTCCTCCCGATGAATCCAAGCCATTCAAGTTTTCTCGTGATGCTTCTCTTCAAGGTCTCGTGCTGTGTTAATGCAAGAGAAGAGGGTTGTGGCTTATACCTCTCGTCACTGAAGCTCAACGAAAAGAACTACCCCACTCACGATCTTGAGTTGGCGGCAGTTGTCCATGCATTGATAACATGGAGACATCTCTTGTTGGGAAGGAAAGTGGACATTTTCACCGATCACAAGAGCCTCAAGTATATCTTCACTCAGCCCAACCTCAACCTCAGGCAGACTCGATGGGTCGAAATGATTCAAGAGTACAACCCAAGTATTGAATATACTCCGGGCAAGGCCAATGTCATTGCAGATGCTTTGAGTAGGAAGGCTTACTGCAACAGTTTAATCCTCAAGCCCTTCCAGCCGGATCTCTGTGAAGCTTTCCGCAAGCTGAATCTTCAAGTTGTTCCTCAAGGCTTTCTTGCCAACCTCATAGTCTCTCCTACTTTGGAAGATCAGATTCGTGAGGCTCAACTCCTAGATACCATGGTGAAAAAGGTGAAACGTGGTATCGACAAGGGCATTTCCAAGTACAAGTGCTTCCACATTGATGACAAAGATACTCTTTTCTTCGAGGACCGGATTGTGGTTCCTAAGGGTGATCTGAGAAAAGTCATTATGAACGAGGCACACAATTCGCTTCTATCCATTCATCCTGGAAGTACGAAGATGTACCATGACCTCAAGCAGTCATATTGGTGGACTCGAATGAAGCGAGAAATTGCTCAATTCGTGAATGAATGTGATGTCTGCAGAAGAGTGAAAGGTAACACCAAAGACCAGCTGGTCTCCTCCAACCTCTTGCTATTCCAGAATGGAAGTTTGATCATATCGAAATGGACTTCGTGACTGGATTTCCAAAGTCCAAGCGTGGAAATGATGCTATCTTCGTTGTCATTGACAAGCTTACTAAAGTGGCTCATTTTCTTCCTATCAAAGAATCTATCACAGCAGCTGGCTGGCAGAGCTATACACATCCAGATTGTCTCCTTGCACGGCATTCCACAAGTGATCTCTTCGCACCGTGGCAGCATCTTTACCTCCAAGTTTTGGGATTCTTTTCAAAGGCCATGGGCACCAACATTCGCTTCAAAGACAGCTTTCCATCCTCAAACAAGTGGCCAAGTCGAGCGAGTCAATCAAATCCTTGAAGATATGCTCGTGGCTTGTGTCATTTCCTTCGTATGAAATGGGAAGATTGTCTTCCATATGCCGAAGTTCTCCTACAACAACAGCTTCCAAGCGTTTAGTTCGGCAAGGCCCCATTCGAAATTTCTATGGCGAAAGTGTCGACTCTCTCAATTGGTCCGAGACAGTGAACGCCAACTTCTTGGCAACGACTTGATCACGGTCAAGAAATGTGCAAAGTCATTCGTGAGAATCTCAAAGCCGCGCAATCGCGCCGTAAGAGCTATTATGATGATAAGCACCGTGATGTGGTTTTTGAAATCGGAGACCATGTCTACCTCCGCCTCTCCAATGAAAGGCACTCGCCGCTCGGTATCAAAGGGAAGCTTGCCCCTAGATACGTGGGTCCTTTCAAGATCATTGGCAAAAGAGGCGATCTCGCCTATCAACTTGAGCTTCCATCCAACTTCGCGAATGTGCACGATGTGTTTCATGTGTCACAGCTTCGCAAGTGCTTCAAGACTCTGAACGCACTATCAACTTCAAGAAATTGACCTTCAAGAAGATCTCTTATCATGAGCACCCTGCTATTCTTGAAGAAACCGAGCGCAAGACTCGCAACAAGTCAATCAAATTCCTGAAAGTGAAGTGGTCACACCATTCCGACCGTGAAGCCACCGGGAGAGCGAGGATCACCTCCGCTCCAATATCCGGAGTTCTTTCAGTCCTAGATCTCGGACGAGATCCTCTTGTAGTGGTGGAGTGTTGTAACACCCGGATGTAACTTTCCATATTTGTAACTCCAACTCTTGCCATTTTCGCATTGTGATATGATATTCCTCCGTGGTTGGGTTTTTGTCTTCGCTTTTGCATTTTGTCCATGTCATGCATTTTCATATCATGTCATCATGTGCATCGATTTGCATACGTGTTCGCCTCATGATTCCGGCATTTTCCCGTTGTCCGCTTTTGCAATCCGCACTCCTATGTCCCCGGCGCCCCTTTTACGCTTTTTCCGTGAGCGGTACTAAACTTTCTCGAATGGACCGAGGTTTGTCAAGTGGCCTTGGTATACCACCGTAGACCACCGTCAAGTTCGGGTCATTTGGAGCTCGCTTGGTACTCCAACGGTTAACCGCACCTCACAAAGGCCTCTTTTAAGTTGCAGCCCAACACCCTCCAAAATAGTCCAATAACCCATCTAAGTCACTTCCATGCTCTCCGCTGCTCGATCACGATCGTGGGCGAAAACTACACCTCATTTGGACTCTCCTAGCTCCCTCTATGCCTATTTAAACACCCCCATTCCAAATCCGGTCAAACCCTAGCCTTCCCCTACCTCGCGCCGGACAAAATTTCACACATGACGTGTCCGCCGCCCGCCGCCTGCTAATCAAGTGCCACGTGGCGCGCCTGTCCCCAGCTCGCTGCCGCACAGTTCATGGGCTGCCCTGCCCCCGGCCTCCCGCCCGCGCCCATGCCCGCGCCCTCCGCCCGCCTCGCCTGCCCCGGCCTCCGCCGCCCTCCACCGCGGCCGCCGACCCTGCAGGCGCTGCCGCCGCCACTGCCATGGTGCCTGCCATTTCGCCCGCTTGGCTGAAGCCGGCCGCGGCCGGATCCGCCTCCCCGCCTCGACCCCGAAGCGCCGGCCTTTCTCAAGACTCCATGAGAGCCAGACTGGCCGCCGCTGGCCGCCTGATCGGATCTGGATCCAAGAGTCCGATCGGTTGACTTTTTCCCCTTAATTTCGTCTAAGTTTTTGTCTCGGTGATTATTTTGTGGCATTTTCAATGCATCATAACTCTGCACCCGTAGTCTGCTTTCATGCGTGTAATATGTCAAAATGTTCGCCCAAGAGTAGATCATTTCAACTCATTGCATCATTTTCATTTGAGCTCATATTGATGCCCGAAATGCTGTTGGAAGAGGGCTATGTGATGTTAGTTTCGCTTTCTTAATGTAACTTGCACTTTTGTTATTTTTGCCATGATTAATGTGTGCACCCTATGAATTTGAGTCCTACATGTGTTTTGTAATATGTCATGCCATCTTTCCAGGGGTGTATGCCATGTATTTTTGTGATCTATGTGGTGACTAGCACAAGCATGCAAAGTAGGCTTCCTGATGTTGCTGATTTCAGCCCCTGTTTTGCTGATATTTTGATGCCATGTTAACTTGATGCTACCGAGAGATCCATGCATATTTTGAGATACTTCAGTAAGGATGTTTTGAACATATGGTTAATCTATATCCATCCATTCCTTTGTTTGCAATTATGGAGTGCCATAGCTTGAGTCAATCGAGCTCTACTTTTGCTATAAAATGTTTCCTGGCAGATTGTTTACATGTTATTCAATTTTGCCAAGGTTGTTGTGGTTGATCCGTGTATGCTATGATGTTGTTCTTGCCATGTATGTCTTCTATGCCATGTCTTCTTAATGTATGTAAGCTTAGTTTATCATGTAATGCTCTGTAGTGAGTGCATCGAGCTCTTAAACATGCCTACTTGTTATCTGTTTTTGACATGCCCTGTTGCTGAATCTGTTAACGAAACTTGCTATATTGACATGGGTGTTACTATATTTTCTGATCCTTTTTGGCTCATGGTCAGTAAGGGACTTTTGTTCTATGCTTTGAGTAGATTCATGCCATGCCATGTTTTGCTATTATAAGTTCCTGTAGCATGTTGTTTTCTTGCTCAACATTGCTACCGATGCTGTTTTGCCATGTCCATTTGTTATATTTTTTGTACTTTTGTCATGCTTGTTTGGACCTGTTGTGATGTGATTTAGCCGTAGCTCAGTGTTCATCTTTTGTCAAGCATCTTGAGTAGATCACTGCCATATACTTTGTTGGTACGTTTGGGTGCAGTAGCTTAATTTCTTGTTGCTTGCTAAGTGGTATCTTGCTGTTAATGGCAGATTTGTGACATTCTTGTTTTGCTTGTCATTTGCAAACCGTGCATCCGATTCTGGTGATCTTTATATCGATTTCAACCGAAATCATCTCATCTTTCTAGCGGCATTCTTGGTTTGCCAAGTTGATGCCTGGTTCATCATTTTCCTTCCGGAGCGCGCATACGCATTGCATATCACATCCCGCATATCAGGCCATATATTGCATCATGTTGATTGTGCATTGCACCGTGATTTATTGTGGTTCCTTTGTTTGTGTTCTTGCTTTGGGTAGAGCAGGGAGACGAGTACGTGAACGAGGAACCTGTTGAGAACGCTTACGAGGACCAAGCTTTCGACAACTCTGAGAACTTTGCAGGCAAGATGAGCATACCCTCGAAATCACTTCTATCTTTGCTATGCTAGATGCTCGCTCTTTTGCTATGCCTATGCTATGATGCCTATCACTTGCTTATCATGCCACCCATATTGCCATGTCAGCCCCTAACCATCCTTTCCTAGCAAACCGTTGTTTGGCTATGTTACCGCTTTGCTCAGCCCCTCTTATAGCGTTGCTAGTTGCGGTGAAGTTGAAGTTTGTTCCTTGTTGAACATGGAGATGTTGTTCCTTGTTGGAACATATTTACTTGTTGGGAATATCACAATATCTATCTGCTATAATTAATGCATCTATATACTTGGTAAAGGGTGGAAGGCTCGGCCTTATGCCCGGTGTTTTGTTCCTCTTGCCACCCTAGTTTCCGCCATACCGTGTTATGTTCCTTGATTTCACGCTCCTTACACGGTTGGGTGATTTATGGACCCCTTGACAGTTCGCTTTGAATAAGACTCCTCCAAAGAAGGCCCAACATTGGTTTTACCATTTGCCACCTAAGCCTTTTTCCCCGGTTTTCGCGAGCCCGAGGGTCATCTTATTTTAAACCCCCGGCCAAGTGCTCCTTCGCATGTTGGTCCAAACTAGAGCACCGCGGCGGGACCATTCCTTGGCAACTTGGATTGCGCGGTTCTCAGACGCTTCGCTTATCCGGTGTGCCCTGAGAACGAGATATGTGCAGCTCCTATCGGGATTTGTCGGCACAACCGGGCGGCTTTGCTGGTCTTGTTTTATTGCTGTCCAAATGTCTTGTAGTCCGGGATTCCGAGATTGATCGGGTCTTCCGGTAGAAGGAATATCCTTCGCTGACCGTGAGAGCTTATAATGGGCTGTTGGGACACCCCGCAGGTATTATCTTTCAAAGCCGTGCTGCATGTTATGAGGCAGATGGGAATTTGTTAATGTCCGTTGTAGAAAACCCAAGTTGACCTCAATTAAAATACACATCAACGCGTGTGTAACCGTGATGGTCTCTTCGGCGGAGTCCGGAAGTGAACACGGTGTTGGAGTAATGTTTGACGAAGTAGTTCAGATCACTTCTTGATCGCTACTAGCTTCACGACCGTGCTTTGCTCCTCTTCTCGCCTCTTTGCGTAATGTAGCCACCATATATGCTAGTCGGTTGCTGCAGCTCCACCTTACAACTCTGTCCTTCCTATAAGCTTAAGTAGTCTTGATCTCGCTGGTGTGAGATTGCTGAGTCCCCGTGACTCACAGATTCTACCAAAACAGTTTCAGTGCCGACGATGCCAAGGCAGTGTGACGAACCGAGCTCAAGTGGGAGTTCGACGAGGAACGTGGTCGTTACTATGTGTCTTTTCCCGATGATCAGAGTGGAGTCCGGTTGGGACGATCGGGATCTGTGTAGCATTTGGGGTATCTTCTTTTATTTTGGTTCCGAGTCGGACCTTGAGTGTAATCAATGATGGATGTTTATTTATGTATTGTGTGAAGTGGCGATCGTAAGCCAACTATGTATCTCTTTCCTTATGTATTACATGGGTTGTGTGAAGATTACCTCACTTGCGACATTGCTTTCAATGCGGTTATGCCTCTAAGTCATGCTTCGACACGGGAGATATAGCCGCATCGAGGGCGCATGTACCGGGAGCTACTTCGCTTGGTGCAGCGGCCGGTGGATGCTCGTCTGCTGCTTGACGCCATCAAGCGCCTCCGTCTGCATTGAAGGTGTTCGTCGGGCCCTTGCCCGTGCTAAAGTGCACTAGGGCAAGCTGGATGCGGAGAGGCTTGTGACGGACGGGCCACCAAGGGCCATGAGCATCGATGCCCGAAATGTACTATGAGGGCCTCTCAAGGGTGCCCGCCCCGAATAGCGGGTGAGTGCTCCAAAGATGTAATTTTGAATAAACTCGCATTTGTTATCCTCAGACGCTGAAAACTTGTTCAGATGCGCTAAGCAACGCTTATTAATTTAAAATATTACCTTCAGGCGGCTGTTTATCAAATTTGAGAGATGGCAAGTCGTTGGCTTCAGCCCCATGCCACGAAAGTCTTCTGGGTGTTCGGGATAAACTTGAGCACTCTTGTTCCCATTCTTGGGTCCATCTAGGAGGCGCCAACACAACGAACAAGGCAACCGGACTTATAATGCTTGAACACTCTCACTTACCCATAGAATTCTATAATTTTAAATTTCGCTAAGCCCCTAGTATTCGAAGACCGAGTTCGGGCGCTATCCACGCCTTTGGCGGACAATTCCGGTTCCTCGCTCTAAGCGGAATAAGTCTTTAGGGACCTGAAAAACCTCTCGAACAGCGATCGCTCTCGCCCTATCATGACGGTCAGTTTTAGCTTTTCCATCGAGGGGCTCGACCCAAGATAACTGGGCACAATCACAGTGGTTCTCCGGTGCTACCTTAGCCGATATAGCGGAACGTAAGGTACCAAAACACGGAGCCGGAAAACCCAACTATTGACCCAAGACATGATTCGAGCCGATTCATATAATGCTATAAGTTCGGGTGCCGACTTGTGAAAGTGTTCAGACTTATCACACCATAATTTTGGGATACTTAAGCCCTCGGTGTGTTGGCCGTACCAAAGTGTACGGTTGCAACATGTCATGAAATCAACATATGTATATATAAAGGAAGTAGAGCAATAATAAGCAAAAGCTATGTATTGTTTATTCAAAAGGTACTCGCAATGGAAGCAGAACGATACAAATAGTGCGATAAGCAAGGGATGGGACTATCTAACATGTCCCTCTCCGGGGTAAGTCTTTGGATGATATGTAAAACAGGTATAATGCTCGCAATAGAGACAACCTGAACACTGACGTGGCTTTCCGCTTCCTGGCGGTTGCATCGTGAGTTCGGCGATTCAGTGTGCGGACAGGACTTCTCAAAGACGGAGTCCTGAAAGTAAAAAAGGAGGAAAAGGAAAAAAAAAAGAAATGACACAAACGGGAGCCCCTGGTGCGGTCGAGCCGCATTCTTGGCATGCTGTTGTCTTGCCCCTCCCCATATGCCCATGGTATCTCCAGAGCGTAATTATGTACACGTAATACTAGCTTCGCAATTTCGCGAGGGCTGGGGTTGGGGCCGGATTGCTACTCGTGCTTGAATCGTGCCAGGTGGTCTTGTTGCAGGTTACTCCGGGCGCGCTTGGCGGTGTCCGGACGCTTAGTGGCCGGACTCGAGAATTTCCGTGAGAGGCTGCTTTGCACCTCCGCCGCCGAGGGTTGCCAGATGCTCCTCCGCTCGAGAGAGCGCTCGTGTTTCCATTGACCGTGATTACTCCTCGAGGGCCTGGCATATTGAGCTTGAGGTATGCGAGTGCGGCACCGCATTGAACTTTGCAAATGCGGTTCGTCCGAGTAGTGCATGATAGCCGCCATGAATGGGACGATATCAAGATTAACTCTTCGCTTCGGAGGTTATTCGAGATCCAAGACCACTTCGAGTGTGACTCGAGCTCTGCATAATTGGCCTCTACACCCGTATGATGCCTTTGAAGGTCGTCTTTGTAGGTTTAATCCTTGAGGGTCTATGCCCATTTTATGCCTTGTGATCCCGATAAAGCAGGTTCAGGCTTCTACCGCTGTCCATTAGGACTCGGTGAGGTGAAATCCGGCCAATAATTGGGTCAAGAACCAATGCGCGGCCGCCGTGACGGATGCTAGTGGGTGGTCCTTCGATCGAAGGTGATCGGGTAGGAAGACCATGGGTTGAACTTTGGGGCGACTGGCTCCATCGCATATACGTCCCGTAGTGCAGGCTTCCGCTCCCTTTTGGGTATGTGGGTTGCATATATCATGTTCACCGTCCGCACCTGTGTGGGAAAACCTTTCTGTCCTCTATTGTTTGGCGGCCGGGCTCTTCCTCGCCATCGCTATGCAGCCCCTTGTCATTGAGTTCGCACTTAACTTGCTCGCTTGCTTGAACACCCAACAATCCTGTTGGTGTGATTGGCTGGTTTTTCGGTGTGCCATGTATTTGGCACAAGCGATCGAGTATGCGGTCCAAGTTGGACGGGCCCCGGTATTTCTTTTGAATGGCTTCTTCCACTGACCGGTTTAGAGCCTCGAATCCGCATTGACGGCCGATCTTCAGATATCGCTGTTAATGTGGCGCTTGTTCTTGTTGCGACGCGACCGCCATTGCTGTCCTTGGTATCCGGACTATCGTGGTGTTTGGCCAAGTTGTTGCTTCGAGCTAGCCAGCTGTCCTCTCCGCACAAAAGCGAGTCATGAGGGTTGTGAGGGCTGCCATAGATTTCGCTTTTCCTGTCCTAGGTGCCGGGCAAGCCACTCGTCATGGATGTTATGTTTGAAGGTTGCAAGGGCCTCTGATCTTGACACCAATGATTTGATTTTTGTTTGTTAGGAACCGAGTCCGTAATTGTCCGCCGATTCTTCCGGCTGCTGAATTATGTGGCTAAGGTCATCGGCATCTGGTGGTCGCACATATGTTCCCTGGAAGTTATCAAGGAATGTGGCTTCCAGGTCCTCCCAACAACCAACTGATTCTGCTGGCAAGCTATTGAGCCAATGTCGGGCTGGTCCTTTAAGCTTGAGTGGGAGGTATTTGATGGCATGTAGATCATCAAGCGGGCCATGTCGATATGGAGGAGATAGTCCTCGATCCAGACCGCAGGATCTGTGGTACCATCGTATGATTCGATGTTTACGGGCTTGAAGCCCTCGGGGATTTGATGATCCATTACTTCATATGTGAAGCATAGTGGGTGTGCGGCGCCTCAGATTGGGCTATATCACGACGTAGCTCATATGAGCTTTGTTCATCGTGTGTTCGCCCGCCGGTTTTGTTGTATCCGCGCGACGGTAATCATCCCGCATTGTTGGCGCCCACGCCGATCCGTAGATCGATCTTGTATGTTTTGCCTTATCCTCCAATATATCTCGCAAGTCGGCGCGCTTTTCCCGTGCCTTGGTACTTTTGAGCGCGCGGGGTGTGGCTTGAGCGGAGGGCCGAGAGGCTTCTTGTCGCGCCACGGGTGGCCGGTCTGCCATGTCATGCGCTGGTGACTTGGGTGCTTCCTCCTCTAGTCGAGGCAACGGCCTGCGCTTGGGGTAGCTTTTGAGGGGCGCTCGAGTTCATACTCTTCGCTGCAAGGACTTCAGTCCATCCGCCGCCTAGCAGGTCTTGATCAGCTCTAAGTTGTTGCTGCTTTTTCTTGAGGCTGCTTGCCGTGGCTATAAGCTTGCGCTTGAAACGCCCTGTTCGGCGGGATCCTCGTGCACGACAAACTCGTCGTCGCCGAGGCTTGCCTCATCTTCTGAGGAGGCGATAATTATCGCCCTCAACCTTCTTTCTTTCTGCCAGACCGTCATGCGGGCTTGCTTCTCCTCCTCCCGCGCTGAGTCCCGCTGGAGGGGTTCTCTTCGCACCGTCCGGGTGTTATTATCTCCCATGCCGGAATCACCGCTTTTATTGTGGCAGGATTTAGAGCGCGCCACGACGCCGGGCGCTTCGGCTGTTCTTGGAGGGTCATCCTCCGCTGTTCCATCGCTGCTCCCATCTTTTGGGATGTCCACCATATATATGTCATATGATGAGGTGGCCTTCCAAAGGCCCTCGTAGGCGCGGTCTTGGTCGCCTCCGCATCGCCGCCCATACCATCGATGTCTTCGGAGTCGTAGTCTAGCATGTCGGTTAAATCATCGGCGGTGGCTACAAAGTAGGTGGTGGGTGGGCGTTGAATTTCTTCGTCGTCCGCAGATCCCAACCTTCCTGTCCATAGTCCGCCAGGGCTCTTCGGATAAAGAGAGAGACTTTAGTGAATTCAGGATGTCGCCAAAGAGCGAGTGCCGAAGATGTCGGGCAGTGAACTCCATGACCGGCGCCCAATCGGATTCGATTGGGGGGCGCGAGGGTTCGGAGTCCGGAGAGGAGTCCGCACCCGGAGTCTAGGTCTTCGCAGGACACGGATGGAGTTCGCTCAATCGCCAGAGATTGTAGCCCCGAGGCGGTGTTCAACCACTCGCCCTCGATCGGGAAGCCGGCCCGGATTAAGGGTCGGAGCGGATGTCGGTGCGACCTCCGTGGCATCGCTCGCCGCAGAGCTAGATCATGCCCATCGAGACAAAGGCGGCGCTGCAGCTGCGGCTCGAATCCGTCAAGATCAAGTCTCCGCGGATATCGGCCGATAGTTTAAACTTCCAAATCTGACCTGATGGCAGGGGCGAAGCTTTCGATCTGCTCCAGATGGCTGCTTAATTGGCGCAGCAGCAAAGCCGCCGAATACGAAGATCTGTCCGGGAGAAAAGTCTCACCCGACCGCGTCGTTGTTGATGATCGAAGGAGCCATCGGGCCTATCGGTGACGCATACGCAGGAACTCTCAATGAAAGCACCAATGTCGTGTCAAACCGCGGATCTCGGTAGGGGGTCCCGAACTATGCGCCTAGGCGGATGGTAACAGGAGACAAGGAACATGATGTTTTTACCAGGTTCGGGCCTCTCGATGGAGGTAATACCCTACCCCGCTTGATTAATATTGATGATATGGGTAGTACAAGAGTAGATCTACCACGAGATCAAGGAGGCTAAACCCTAGAAGCCAGCCTATGGTATGATTGTTGTTCGCCCCACGGACTAAAACCCTCCGTTTATATAGACACCGGATAGGTTAGGGTTACACAGAGTCGGTTACAATGGTAGGAGATCTACATATCCAGACGCCAAGCTTGCCTTCCACGCCAAGGAAAGTCCCATCCGGACACGGACGAAGTCTTCAATCTTGTATCTTCATAGTCTTGGAGTCCGCCGTGGACGATAGTCCGCTATCCGGACACCCCTAGTCCGGACTCCTCACTGTCCCAGCTCTCGCCGTCTCGCTTCGCTTGGCGCATCCAAGCTAACGAGGCGTAGTGCCATGTCTGGCTAGCTGGCTCTTTGAGTCATCTTGCGTGGCGAGTCTTCACGAAGATCTGCATGCCACCACGCAGGTGCTTGCTGAGTTGGCCTAGAGGCCGCACGTCGCCACGCAGGTGCTCGCCTAGTTGGTGGGCTGGCGGCTGCGTGGGAAAGGCGGTGGAGTCTTGGCAGGTGTGGGCCTGGTTGTGGCCCCGCGGATGTCTCCAGCAAGGGTCTTGCCGCGGTCGTGGGCGTCCCCGGCAAGGGTCTTGCGAGGGTCTCGTGGTATCCTCGGCAAGGATCTCGCCGAGGATCTACGCCTTCTGATTCTCATCTAGTCTTGTATGTTCTTGGTCTTCACAAAGATCTTCATGCCACCATGGAAGCGCTTCCCGAGCCTTGGTTCCAATGTGGTTGAGGGCGTCAGAACTCTTAGGCTCAAGGGTGGCAGCCCCGCTGGCGTTGGGCAACTTTCCCCGGCAAGGTTCTTGCCAGGGCCGCGAAGGCCGCCCCGGCAAGGACCTTGCCGGGGGAGTTTCACCTCGCCCCTCAGCTCTTCATGCTTCTGGTCTTGAGCACGGCTCTGGTAATCTTTGCTTCTTCTACCCCGCCAAGCGTGGCCACGGGCGTGGGGCTGCGATTGCCCGAGCACAAGTAAAGGGGTACGAAAAGGGACCCCTACTTTTGTACACCGATAGGAGCCCCCGGGCCTGGGCCACATATAAGCGTGGGGCGTTATTGGGCCAGGCCCAGAACGGTGCACGGGCGCGCGCGGCAGAGTTTTTACTGCATTAATTCCCTCGCTCGTTGCGCTTCCCCACGACCCGCGTTGAATGTGTGACGTGGGGGTCGTGCATGGGGCGGTTGCGGCATGCATGTGTCACATCGCGGTAAAGAGGCGGCTCACGCCTTCCCCATAAAAAGAGGAAATCGCAGGGCGTGGCTCATTTACTAAGTGGACTCGAGCCGTGGCCTTCAAGGCGCCTGTGTTGGGGAACGTAGTAATTTCAAAAAAAATTCCTACGCACACGCAAGATCATGGTGATGCGTAGCAACGAGAGGGGAGAGTGTTGTCTCACGCACTCGTGAGACCAAAGCGAAGCGCTATAACAACGCTGTTGATGTAGTCGACGCCTTCATGATCCGACCGATCCAAGCACCGAACGACGGCACCTCCGAAGTTCTGCACACGCTCAGCTCGATGACGATCCCGGACCGATCCAGCAAAGTGTCGGGATGAGTTCCACAAGACGACGGCGCAGGACGATGATGATGCTCCACCGACGAGGGCTTCGCTTAAGCTCCACGACGATATGACTTCTCCGGCGCAGGGCTTCGCCTTAAGCTCCGCGACGATATGACCAAGTGGAATATGGTGGAGGGGGGCACCGACACGGCTAAGGAACGATCCAGAGATCAACTTGTGTGTCCATGGGGTGCCCCTGCCCCAGATATAAAGGAGGGAGGAGGAGGAGGCCGCCTCTACTATGGCGCGCCATGGGGAGTCCTACTCCCACCGGAGTAGGATTCCCTTTCCTAGTCCAACTAGGAACCCTTCCATGTATTAGGAGTAGGAGAGAAGGAAGGGAAGGAAAAGGAGAAGGAAGGAAGGGGCGCCTCCCTAGTCCAATTCGGACTAGTCCAAGGGGAGGCGGCGGCCACCCTTTGGCCCTTTTTCTCCTTTCCCGTATGGCCCATTAAGGCCCAATACGAATTCCTGTAACTCTCGGTACATCTCAAAATACCCAATCACTCGAACCTTTCCGAACTCGAATATAGTCGTCCAATATATCGATCTTTACGCCTCGACCATTTCGAGACTCCTCGTCATGTCCCCGATCTCATCCGGGACTCAACTCCTTCGGTACATCAAAACTCATAAACTCATAATATAACCGTCATCGAAACCTTAAGCGCATGGACCCTACGGGTTCGAGAACTATGTAGACATGACCTAGAACTATTCTTGGTCAATAACCAATAGCGGAACCTGGATGCCCATATTGGCTCCTACATATTCTACGAAGATCTTTATCGGTCAAACCGCATAACAACATACGTTGTTCCTTTGTCATCGGTATGTTACTTGCCCGAGATTCGATCGTCGGTATCCAATACCTAGTTCAATCTGCTATCGCAAGTCTCTTTACTCGCTACGTAATGCATCATTCCGTAACTAACTCATTAGCTACATTGCTTGCAAGGCTTATAGTGATGTGCATTACCGAGAGGGCCCAGAGATACCTCTCCGACAATCGGAGTGACAAAACCTAATCTCAAATACGCCAACCCAACATGTACCTTTGGAGACACCTGTAGTACTCCTTTATAATCACCCATTACGTTAGACGCTTTGGTAGCACCCAAAGTGTTCCTCCGTAAACGGAGTTGCATAATCTCATAGTTACAGGAACATGTATAAGTCATGAAGAAAGCAATAGCAACATACTAAACGATCAAGTGCTAGGCTAACTGAATGGGTCATGTCAATCAGATCATTTTCCTAATGATGTGATCCCGTTAATCAAATGACAACTCATGTCTATGGTTAGGAAACATAACCATCTTTGATTAACGAGCTAGTCAAGTAGAGGCATACTAGTGACACTGCTTGTCTATGTATTCACACATGTATTATGTTTCCGTTAATACAATTCTAGCATGAATAATAAACATTTATCATGATATAAGGAAATAAATAATAACTTTATTATTGCCTCTAGGCATATTTCCTTCAGTCTCCCACTTGCACTAGAGTCAATAATCTAGTTCACATCGCCATGTGATTTAACATCAATAGTTCACATCTATATGTGGTTAACACCCATAATTCACATCGACATGTGACCAACGCCCAAAGGGTTTACTAGAGTCAGAATCTAGTTCACATCGCTATGTGATTAACACCCAAAGAGTACTAAGGTGTGATCATGTTTTGCTTGTGAGATAATTTTAGTCAACGGTCTGCTCACATTCAGAGCCGTAAGTATTTTGCAAATTTCTATGTCTACAATGCTCGCACGGAGCTACTCTAGCTAATTGCTCCCACTTTCAATATGTATCCAGATTGAGACTCGAGTCATCTAGATTAGTGTTAAAACTTGCATCGACGTAACCCTTTACGATTTAACCTTTTTCACTTCCATAATCGAGAAACATATCCTTATTCTACTAAGGATAATTTTGACCGCTGTCCATTGATCTACTCCTAGATCACTATTGCACTCCCTTGCCAAGCTTAGTGGTAGGGTATGCAATAGATCCGTGGTACAAGATGACATACTTTATAGAACCTATGGCTGATGCATAGGGAATGACTTTCATTCTCTTTCTATCTTCCGCCGTGGTCGGGTTTTGAGTCTTACTCAATCTCACACCTTGTAACACAGGCAAGAACTCTTTCTTTGATTGTTCCATTTTGAACTACTTCAAAATCTTGTCAAGGTATGTATTCATTGAAAAACTTATCAAGCCGCCTTGATCTATCTCTATAGATCTTGATGCTCAATATGTAAGCAGCTTCACCGAGGTCTTTCTTTGAAAAACTCCTTTCAAATACTCCTTTATGCTTTGCAGAATAATTCTACATTATTTCCGATCAACAATATGTCATTCACATATACTTATCGTAAATGCTGTAGTGCTCCCACTCACTTTCTTGTAAATACAGGCTTCACCAAAAGTCTGTATAAAACTATATGCTTTGATCACACTATCAAAGCGCTTATTCCAACTCCGAGATGCTTGCACCAGTCCATAGATGGATCGCTAGAGCTTGCACATTTTGTTAGCTCCTTTAGGATTGACAAAACCTTCTGGTTGCATCATATACAACTCTTCTTTAATAAATCCATTAAAGAATGTAGTTTTGACATCCATTTGCCAGATTTCATAAAATGTGGCAATTGCTAACATGATTCGGACAGACATAAGCATCGCCACAGCTTGAGTAAATCTCATTGTAGTCAACACCTTGAACTTGTCGAAAACCTTTCTACGACAAGTCGAGCTTTGTAGATAGTAATACTACTATCAAGATCTGCCTTCCTCTTGAAGATCCATTTATATAATATGGCTTGCCGATCATCGGGCAACTCCATCAAAGTCCACACTTTGTTCTCATATATGGATCCCATCTCAGATTTCATGGTCTCAAACCATTTCATGAATCTGGGCTCATCATCGCTTCCTCATAGTTCGTAGGTTCATCATGGTCTAGTAACATGACTTCTAGAATAGGATTATCGCATCACTCGGTGCGGATCTTACTCGAAGACCCACGAGGTTTGGTAGCAACTTGATCTGAAGTTTCATGATCATCATCATTAACTTCCTCACTAATTGGTGTAGGAATCATCGAACTGATTCTCGTGATGAACTACTTTCCAATAAGGGAGAAGGTACAATTACCTCATCAAGTTCTACTTTCCTCCCACTCACTTCTTTCGAGAGAAACTTCTTTCTAGAAAGGATCCATCTTAGCAACAAATATCTTGCTTTCGGATCTGTGATAGAAGGTGTACCCAATAGTTACCTTTGGGTATTCTATGAAGACGCATTTCTCGATTTGGGTTCGAGCTTATCGTGAAAACTTTTTCACATAAGCATCACAACTCCAAACTTTAAGAAACGACAGCTTAGGTTTATCGCTAAACCATAGTTCATACGGTGTCATCTCAACGGATTTAGATGGTGCCCTATTAAACGTGAATGCAGCTGTCTCTAATGCATAACCCCAAAACGATAGTGGTAAATCGGTAAGATACATCATAGATCGCACCATATCAAAATAAAGTACGGTTACGACGTTCGACACACCATAACGCTGTGGTGTTCCGGTGGCGTGAGCTGTGAAACTATTCCACATTGTTTTCATTGAAGACCAAACTCAGAACTCAAATATTCATCTCCACGATCAGATCGCAGAAACTTTATTTTCTTGTTACGATGATTTTCCACTTCACTCTGAAATTCTTTGAACCTTTCAACTATTTCAGACTTATGTTTCATCAAGTAGATATACCCATATCTACTCAAATCATCTTGTGAAGGTCGAAAATAACGATACTTGCCACGAGCATCAACACTCATTGGATCGCATACATCGGTATATATGTATTATTTCCAACAAGTCAAGAGCTTGTTCCATTGTTCCGAGAACGGAGTTTTAGTCATCTTGCCAAAAGGCACGGTTCGCAAGCATCAAATGATTCATAACCAAGTGATTCCAAAATCCATCCTTATGGAGTTTCTTCATGCGCTTTATACCGATATGACCTAAACGGCAAGTGCCACAAATAAGTTGCACTATCATTATTAATTTTGCATCTTTTGGCATCAATATTATGAATATGTGTATCACTACGATCGAGATCCAATAAACTATTTTCATTGGGTGTATGACCATCGAAGGTTTTATTCATTTAAATAGAACAACAATTATTCTTTGACTTTAAATGAATAACCGCTTTGCAATAAACATGATCAAATCATATTCATGCTCAACGCAAACACCAAATAACATTTATTTAGGTTTAACACTAATCCCGAAAGTATAGGGAGTGTGCGATGATGATCATATCAATCTTGGAACTACTTCCAACACTCATCGTCACTTCCCTTCAACTAGTTTCGCTCATTCTGCAACTCCTGCTTCGAAGTTACTACTCTTAGCAACTGAACCAGTATCAAATACCGAGGGGTTGCTATGAACACTAGTAAAATACACATCAATAATCAGTATATCAAATATACCTTTGTTCACTTTGCCATCCTTCTTATCCGCCAAATACTTGGGGTAGTTCCGCTCAAAGGACCAGTTCCATTGTAGCAAAAGCACTTAGTCTCGTGCTTAGGTCCAGACTTGGGCTTCTTCACCGAGTAGCAACTTGCTTGCCGCTCTTCTTGAAGTTCCCTTCTTCCCTTTGCCCTTTTCCTTGAGACTAGTGGTCTTGTCAACCATCAACACTTGATGTTTTTCTTGATTTCTACCTTCACGATTTTAGCATCGCCAAGAGCTTGGGAATTGTTTTCGCCATCCCTTGCATACTATAGTTCATCACGAAGTTCTAGTAACTTAGTGATGGTGACTAGAGAATACCGTCAATCACTATCTTATCCGGAAGATTAACTCCCACTTGATTCAAGCGATTGAAGTACCTGCATAATCTGAGAACATGCTCACTAGTTGAGCGATTCTCTCCATCTTTTAGCTATAGAACTTGTTGGAGACTTCATATCTCTCAACTCGGTATTTGCTTATTAACTTCAACTCCTAGAACATCTCATATGGTCCATGACGCTCAAAACGCCTTTGAAGTCCCGATTCTAAGCCGCTTAAGCATGGTGCACTAAACTATCAAGTAGTCATCATATTGAGCTAGCCAAACGCTCATAACGCCTCAGATCCGCTCCTGCAATAGGTCTGTCACCTAGCGTGCATCAAGGACATAATTCTTTCAGGCAACAATGAGGATAAACCTCAGATCACGGATCCAATCCGAATATTGCTACTAACATTTTTCAATACAATTTTCTAGGAACACATATAAAAACACAGGAAGCAACAACGCGAGCTATTGATCTACAACATAATCTGCAAAATACTACCAGACTAAGTTCATGATAAATTTAAGTTCAATTAATCATATTACTTAAGAACTCCCACTTAGACATACATCTCTAGTCATCTAAGTGATCACGTGATCCAAATCAACTAAACCATAACCGATCATCACGTGAGATGGAGTAGTTTTCAATGGTGAACATCTTATGTTGATCATATCTACTATATGATTCACGCCGACCTTTCGGTCTCCGTGTTCCGAGGCCATATCTGCATATGCTAGGCTCGCCAAGTTTAACCTGAGTATTCTGCGTGTGCAAAACTGGCTTGCACCCGCTGTAGATGGACGAGAGCTTATCACACCCGATCATCACGTGGTGTCCGGGCACGCATTTAACTTTGGCAACGGTGCATACTGTGGAGAACACTACTTGATAATTTTAGTGAGAGATCATCTTATAATGCTACCGCCAATCAAAGCAAGATAAGATGCATAAAGGATAAACATCACATGCAATCAATATAAGTGATATGATATGGTCATCATCATCTTGTGCTTGTGATTCCATCTCCAAGCACCGCCATGATCACCATCGCCACCGCGCCGACACCTTGATCTCCATCGTAGCATCGTTGTCGCCTCGCCATCTATTGCTTCTACGACTATCGCTACCGCTTAGTGATAAAGTAAAGCAATTACATGGCGCTTGCATTTCATACAATAAAGCGACAACCATATGGCTCCAGCCAGTTGTCGATAACTCGTTACAAAACATGATCATCTCATACAATAAAATATAGCATCATGTCTTGACCATATCACATCACAACATGCCCTGCAAAAACAAGTTAGACGCCCTCTACTTTGTTGTTGCAAATTTTACGTGGCTGCTACGGGCTTGAGCAAGAACCAATCTCACCTACGCATCAAAACCACAACGATATTTGTCAAATAGACTCGCTTTAACCTTTTCAAGGACCGGCGAGCCACACTCGGTTCAACTAAAGTGAGAGAGACAGACACCCGCCAGCCACCTTTAAGCACGAGTGCTCGAACGGTGAAACCAGTCTCGCGAAGCGCACGCGTAATGTCGGTCCGGCCGCTTCATCTCACAATACCGCTGAACCAAAGTATGACATGCTGGTAGGCAGATGACTTGTATCGCCCACAACTCACTTGTGTTCTACTCGTGCAAAACATCAAACCATAAAACCTAGGCTCGATGCCATGTTGGGGAACGAGTAATTTCAAAAAATTCCTACGCACACGCAAGATCATGGTGATGCATAGCAACGAGAGGGGAGAGTGTTGTCCACGCACTGTGAGACCAAAAGCGAAGCGTTATAACAACGCTGTTGATGTAGTCGACGCCTTCACGATCCGACCGATCCAAGCACCGAACGACGGCACCTCCGAAGTTCTGCACACGCTCAGCTCGATGACGATCCCCGGACTCGATCCAGCAAAGTGTCGGGATGAGTTCCACAAGACGACGGCGCAGGACGATGATGATGCTCCACCGACGCAGGGCTTCGCCTTAAGCTCCACGACGATATGACTTCTCCGCGCAGGGCTTCGCCTTAAGCTCCGCGACGATATGACCAAGTGGAATATGGTGGAGGGGGCACCGACACGGCTAAGGAACGATCCGAGATCAACTTGTGTGTCCATGGGGTGCCCCTGCCCTCAGATATAAAGGAGGGAGGGAGGAGGAGGCCGGCCTCTACTATGGCGCGCCATGGGGAGTCCTACTCCCACCGAGTAGGATTCCCTTCCTAGTCCAACTAGGAACCCTTCCATGTATTAGGAGTAGGAGAGAAGGAAGGGAAGGAAAAGGAGAAGGAAGGAGGGGGCGCCTCCCTAGTCCAATTCGGACTAGTCCAAGGAGGGCGGCGCCACCCTTTGGCCCTTTTTCTCCTTTCCCGTATGGCCCATTAAGGCCCAATACGAATTCCCGTAACTCTCCCAGACTCAAAAATACCCAATCACTCGGAACCTTCCGAACTCCGAATATAGTCGTCCAATATATCGATCTTTACGCCTCGACCATTTCGAGACTCCTCGTCATGTCCCCGATCTCATCCGGGACTCAACTCCTTCGTACATCAAAACTCATAAACTCATAATATAACCGCCATCGAAACCTTGTTGCATGGACTCTACGGGTTCGAGAACTATGTAGACATGACCTAGAACTATTCTTGGTCAATAACCAATAGCGGAACCTGGATGCCCATATTGGCTCCTACATATTCTACGAAGATCTTTATCGGTCAAACCGCATAACAACATACGTTGTTCCCTTTGTCATCGGTATGTTACTTGCCCGAGATTCGATCGTCGGTATCCAATACCTAGTTCAATCTCGCTACCGGCAAGTCTCTTTACTCGCTACGTAATGCATCATTTCAGTAACTAACTCATTAGCTACATTGCTTGCAAGGCTTATAGTGATGTGCATTACCGAGAGGGCCCAGAGATACCTCTCCGACAATCGGAGTGACAAAACCTAATCTCAAATACGCCAACCCAACATGTACCTTTGGAGACACCTGTAGTACTCCTTTATAATCACCCAGATTCGTTGCCAGACGCTTGGTAGCACCCAAAGTGTTCCTCCGTAAACGGAGTTGCATAATCTCATAGTTACGTGAACATGTATAAGTCATGAAGAAAGCAATAGCAACATACTAAACGATCAAGTGCTAGGCTAACTGAATGGGTCATGTCAATCAGATCATTCTCCTAATGATGTGATCCCGTTAATCAAATGACAACTCATGTCTATGGTTAGGAAACATAACCATCTTTGATTAACGAGCTAGTCAAGTAGAGGCATACTAGTGACACTCTGTTTGTCTATGTATTCACACATGTATTATGTTTCCGGTTAATACAATTCTAGCATGAATAATAAACATTTATCATGATATAAGGAAATAAATAATAACTTTATTATTGCCTCTAGGGCATATTTCCTTCAGCCTGTGCCCCACGATCAAGGGGTGGAAAACAGTCGCTTCACTTGTCATCTCGATTTTGGCTTGCTCACCACGTGTCCCCCATGCCTCGAAGATGGTAGGCAGTGGATGCGGGGGGGCACGGGCCTTAAATGGCGAGGCAGGAAACCGGGTCGTCGCTGATTGGGGCAGCGAGTCGGTCTCGATTCCCTGCGCCCCTGGCGGCCGGATTAGTTAAGTGGGATGGCCGAGCCCCGGCCCCGCCCCTTTATAAGAAGGGGAGGGGGATGGCACCCCTCAATTCTTCATTATTCATCTCCTTCCACCTTGGCTCCTTCCTTCCTTTTGTTATGGCGAGAGGGCGCGCCGGCACTCCGATGGCGACGAAGAGGGTCTCTGCTCGATAGTGTGCTCCTCTTTCCCAAGAGCTCGTGGCGGCGGAGCCAGCCATGAGAGGAAGGGGGAGGGGGCGAGGCCGAGGCAGTCGTGGCGCTCGGGGAAGGGGAGGACGGGGCGGCGCACCGGCCTCGCCTCTGCCAGCGGCCCCTCCCCCAATGGAGGGCCACGCGGAGACCAGCTCGTGAATTCGCCATTAGGCTGCACAGCCAAGGCGCCATCGTCTTCGCTCTTCCTACTCCGTTCGATCGTGAGATGGAGCTCGACCCACCACAGGCTTTGAGGCTGCATATGAGGGGCTGCGGGAATGGCAGCATGTGGGTCGACGTCGACTAACCCGCACCTCACGTCATGTATCTTCGTCGTGGATGGACGACCTTCGCTCGTGCCCACAGCCTGTCGGAGGGGCTCGTTCTCCACTTCAAATTAATGGAGAATGGCCTGCTCTCCGTCAAGGTCTTTGGGCACTTGGGAACTCGCCTAAGATGTTGCGTGGAGAGCTCTTCCGATGATGAAAACTCCTCCTCAAGCGGGAGTGACGAGGAGGACAGCGAGGGCGTCAAGCGGGAGGACGCCGACTCCGACTGACCGCGCCGCCCTCCTCCCTCGGCCACGCGCCTTGCCGAGGGTCTTCCTCGTCAAGCTCTCCATCAGCGTGTTCCCCGTCGCCTCCTTTTTGCCTTCACCTGCCGCACCTGGGAGGAAAGGGGCAAGAACTGGGATCACGGGGCACTTATCTTTTTTAGTTTTTTAAGCCTGCGGGCATTCGTCAGATTTAAACCTTGTAATCCCCTTGCCCATGTTTACATTTCGTATGAACTGTACTTGTTTGGAATGTATTAATGAAAAAGGGTGCTTGTCGGGTTCTTTGTGCGTGAGCAAGGCCCATGCCAAGGAATGAATCCTTGTTATTCCTAAGATAAACATTATCGCCCGGCAACAGGCCTTGCCGTCACCTCACTTCATAGCACGACTGTACTCACGCTCTCGGTGGAGGCAGGGGCGAAGTAGGATTAGGCCCTTCGTTTGCTCCCTTGTCACCGCAACTACAACCAAGTTTCGCCTCTGAGAATAGTTCTTGGGCACGGAAAGGGGGAGCATGGTGGCCCAGAATAAACGAGGCTTCATACGTCCTGGGCCCATACGGAAATGCATAACAGGATAAAATACTTATCTGAATCTGCAGCCTCGCAACCTTGGCTTGCCGTGGTTGGATGCTTGATTGCAGCCCTGCAATGGCTTGCCGGGGTCGAGGATGTCGATCCGTCTCCCTGCCTTTAAATGGCTTGGCAGAAACGCCTGTGCAGCCTGCGAACCAAAGAAATGACTGGAACAAACTGAAAGACACACACCTGACCTCTATGCTAGGGGTTATTTGCTGCTGAGCACTATCAACCCTACCAAAGAGAGAGACTCAACCTAGCATGCATGCTAAAACTTACGGCGCCAGTGCTTCATTTATTTATGCTCAGGGTCTGCGCCTAGCTCTGTACAAAGGGTTACATGCCTCGTCGGCAAGGCTTGTACAAAATGTGGTTTGCCGGGAGGCTCGGCAACCGCGCCTCATGGGTAAAACTTACGAAAGATGCTCGATGTTCCAGGAATTGCTCATTGGGATACCATCTTCCTCTTTCTTGTCGCGGCCCCGAGCGGGCCTCTCTTGTTGGTTATCTTTGCCGCGCGACCCCGTTGGCCGCCATGCTTTTTGCCGGACCCCTCGGCACCATCCTGACCCTTCTCCTTGTCCCGCCTTTCATATTCATCCTTCTGCTTTTCTGCAAGCAGCTCAACATGTCGGCAGTTATGGAGGTCATGGCCCTTGCTGCGATGGATCTTGCAGTACTGCTTGTCGGAGCCTCCTGGCTTGTCGGCAGCCGCCAAGGCAAGGCAGGCAGCACACTCGGCAACCTCCTTGCCCGGGTTGTCAACCTTGGCCTTTTTGGCGGTGACGGGCTCACCGGATCCCTCGACAGAAGCACAGTCTTGCCCTTACGCTTCCTGTTGCGGCGCCAGCCCTTCTTCGTCAGGGCGGTGGTGTCTTCGTCTGTGGACTCGGTTTCCAAACCGGCGTCTTCACTGGGGTACTTCCTCCCCTCTTCAGCTCAGGCACATCTATCAGCCAGAACATAGAGTTCGGCCACATCCTTGACCTTGTTCATCGCCAACTCTTCACTCATCTTGCGGTTGCGCACATTTTGATGGAACACGCTGATGACAGCGGTGGGATGGACATCTGGGATGTTGTACTGCATCCGGCTGAACCTCTGTATGTACTTGCGCAGGTTTTTGCCTTCTTTCTGGGGGATGATATGCAAATCGCTTGCCTGGCCACGAGCTTGGTGGCCTCCGGTGAAGGCGCCAACAAACTCATGACACAAATCCGACCAAGAAGAAATGGAATCAACTGGCAAGTGCATCAACCATGACATGACGTTGGGTTTGAGTGCCAACGGGAAGTAATTGGCAAGCACCTTGTCGTCGTGAGCTCCAGCAGCTTGCATCGCGATGGTGTAGATGCTGAGGAACTCCAACAGGTGGGTCTTGCCGTTGTACTTCTCGCCAACATTGGGCTTGAACGTGCGGTGGGAGGGCCACTGGAACTGCCGCAGCTCTCGGGTAAAGGCTGGACAACCCACCTCGTAAGGCAGGTCGCCGGGGCCTCCCGGCGCCGGGTGGTCCATAGTGGGCACTACACGCCGATCTGACTGATGGCGCGTCTCCCGTCGTCGTTCGATGGTAGTTCGAGCGTCTTCCTGGGCCCGTTCCCGAAGGACTTGACGTTGGTCACAGCGGGTTTGCGGGTCGGACGACGCGGTGGAAACATTGTCACCGACATCGGCCCGACAGACCGGTGGATGCCGTCATGGCCACGGGAGGCACCGTGGTCGCAGCATCTCTGGTCCCCCCACCGTCGGCATGCACCGGCTTGACAGGAAGCCGGTGTGAGGGTCCCGTTGGGAGCGGCTCGTCTTTGTTGGCGAAGCTAACAAGGCTTCGGATGGTGGCCCTCCACTCGCCGAAGCCCGCAGCAGGGGAAGTCGAGGAGCAGCCGCACGCTGCGTTGCCGCTCACCGGCTTAGGGCGGCAATGAGCTGTGTAGACCGTGACGCGCTCCGACTTCTAACCGGGTTAGAAGGGGCTCTATCACGGTCTCGCGGTCGCACGCCGCCTGCACCGGCGTCCGAGCGCGCACGCCGGCCTGGTTCGTCCTGCGAGTGGCGCACAGGGCTCTTTCCGCGGCGGTGCCCCGGGGCTCCGGCATCGCAGTGTTGCTCATCGTGCGCGGCCTGGGAAGGGCGCAGCGCGGGTGCCAGCTGGGGTGCCATAGAAGCTGGCGCGCCGCCCGCGGGTAGCGCGGCCCCGCCCCCAGACCCAGCGGCGTGTGGCTTGTCATCTCGGATTCGGACGACGCTGCTCGCCTGGCTCCGATCGCCAGAATGTCGTGGATGCTCGCGAGCCACATCTCCGCCCCCATCCGTGGCCACTCGACCGCCTGCCCGGGCTGGCGCGGACGGGCCGGCCCCGGACGAGACGATCGTTGTGATCCCCTTCCTCTTGGGGGCCATGGTGATGATGAAGTCGGTGTGCTAACCTTCAAACCGGATTTTCACAACTTGCGCCCCCTACCTGGCGCGCCAAGGATGTTGGGGGAAACGACACCTACGGGATCCCGGGGAATCCCTTTTTGCTACGGTTGGCAGGCGCGGGGCAGTGGAAAGAGCGGGTTTGAAAGATCAACGCAGGGGGATTATCCAGGTTCGGGACGTAAGTGATGCGTAATACCCTACCCTGCTGGTTTATGTTTATCTGGTGTTCTTGCACTAGCTACAAAGCGTGCTGGGTCCAAAAAGTCTGAATCCTCTCTCAGTACGCCGTGGGCCTCCTTTTATAGTCCAAAGGGGTTGCGAGTGGCACACCGGAGGTGGAAAGTTGTACAAGAGTCGAAGTCTATCTCCCGGCATCGTGAGGACAAACGATTTAACGCGCTGCCCACGCGTCTTCTTGCCTTATCGGGACGGCAAGGAAGCTCGTCCCACTGCCACCGCCTCCGGCTTCGACGCGCCCGAAATGACGAGGCGTAGTGCCATGCTCACCGGCTGGCTGCTGAGTTGTGCGGTGGCAGAGTCTTCACGAAGATCTGCATGCCACCACGCAGGTGCTTGCTGAGTTGGCCTAGAGGCCGCACGTCGCCACGCAGGTGCTCGTCTAGTTGGTGGGCTGGCGGCTGTGTGGGAAAGGCGATGGAGTCTTGGCAGGTTTGGGCCTGGTTATGGCCCCGCGGATGTCTCCGGCAAGGGTCTTGCCGCGCATCGTGCGCCCCCGCAAGGGTCTTATGGGGTTCGTGGTATCCTCGGCAAGGATCTCGCCGAGGATCTACGCCTTCTGATTCTCATCTAGTCTTGTATGTTCTTGGTCTTCACAAAGATCTGCATGCCACCATGGAGGCGCTTCCCGAGCCTTGGTTCCAATGTGATTGAGGGCGTCGGAACTCTTAGGCTCAAGGGTGGCAGCCCCACTGGCGTTGGGCAACTTTCCCCGGCAAGGTTCTTCCCAGGGCCGCGAATGCCGCCCCGGCAAGGACCTTGCCGGGGGAGTTTCACCCTCGCCCCTCAGCTCTTCATGCTTCTGGTCTTCAGCACGGCTCTGGTAATCTTTGCTTCTTCCGCTTCGCCAAGCGTACACGGGCGTAATGCGATCGTCACAAGACAAGTAAAGGGGTACGAAAAGGGACCCCTACTTTTGTACACCGACAGGAGCCCCCGGGCCTGGGCCACATATAAGCGCGGGGCATTATTGGGCCAGGCCCATAACGGTGTGCGGGCACGCGCGGCGGAGTTTTTACTGCAGTAACTCCCTCGCTCGTTACACTTCCCCACGACCCGCGTTGAATGCGTGACGTGGAGGTCGTGCGTGGGGCGGTTGCGGCACGCATGTGTCACATCAGGGTAAAGAGGCGGCTCACGCCTTCCCAATAAAAAGAGGAAATCGCAGGGGCGTGGCTCATTTACTAAGTGGACTCGAGTCGTGGCCTTCAAGGCGCCCGTGCCCCACGATCTAGGGGTGGAAAACAGTCGCTTAACTTGTCATCTCGATTTTAGCTTGCTCACCACGTGTCCCCCATGCCTCGAAGATGGTAGGCGGTGGATGCGGGGGGCACGGGCCTTAAATGGCGAGGCAGAAAACTGGGTCATCGCTGATTGGGGCAGCGGGTCGGTCTCGATTCCCTGCACCCCTGGCGGCCGGATTGGTTAAGTGGGACGGCCGAACCCCGGCCCCGCCCCTTTATAAGAAGGGGAGGGGGATGGCACCCCTCAATTCTTCATTATTCATCTCCTTCCACCTTGGCTCCTTCCTTCCTTTTGTTATGGCGAGAGGGCGCGCCGGCACTCCGGTGGCGGCGACGAGGGTCTCTACTCGATAGTGTGCTCCTCTTTCCCAGGAGCTCGTGGCGGCGGAGCCAGCCGTGAGAGGAAGGGGAAGGGGGCGAGGCCGAGGCCGCCATGGCGCCGGGAAGGGAGGACGGGCGCGACCTGCCTCGCCCGCCAAATGCCCCTCCCCAATGGAGGGCCACGTCGGAGACCAGCTCTGTGAATTCGTCATTAGGATGCACAGGCCAGTGCGCCGTTATCTTACTCTTCCTACTCCGTTCGCTCGGGAGATGGAGCTCGACCCGCCACAGGCTTTGAGGCTGCATATGAGGGGCTGCAGGAATGGCAGCATGTGGGTCGACGTCGACTTCCCCGTCCCTCACGTCATGTATCTTTGTCGTGGATGGACGACCTTCGCTCGTGCCCACAGCCTGTCGGAGGGGTCGTTCTCCACTTCAAATTAATGGAGAATGGCCTGATCTCCGTCAAGGTCTTTGGGCACTTGGGAACTCGCCTAAGATGTTGCGTGGAGAGCTCCTCCGATGATGAATACTCCTCCTCAAGAGGGAGTGATGAGGAGGACAGCGACAGCGACGACGAGGGCATCAAGCGGGAGGACGCCGACTCCGACTGACCGCGCCGCCCTCCTCCCTCGGCCATGCGCCTTGCCGAGGGTCTTCCTCGTCAAGCTCTCCATCGGCGCTGCCTCGTCGCCTCCTTTTGCCTTCACCGCCGCACTGGGAGGAAAGGGGCAAGAACGGGATCACGGGCACTTATCTTTTATAGTTTTTTAAGCCTGCGGGCATTCGTCAGATTTAAACCTTGTAATCCCCTTGCCCATGTTTACATTCCATATGAACTGTACTTATTTGGAACGTATTAATGAAAAAGGGTTCTCGTGGGGTTCTTTGTGCGTGAGTGAGGCCCATGCCAAGGAATGAATCCTTGTTATTCCTAAGATAAACATTGTCGCCCGGCAACAGGCCTTGCCGTCCCCTCACTTCATAGCACGACTGTACTCACGCTCTCGGTGGAGGCAGGGGTGAAGTAGGATTAGGCCCTTCGTTTGCTCCCTTGTCACCGCAACTACAACCAAGTTCCGGCCTAGAGAATAGTTCTTGGGCACGGGAAAGGGGGAGCACGGTGGCCCAGGAATAAACGAGGCTTCATACGTCCTGGTTCCATACGAAAATGCATAACAGGGGATAAAATACTTATCTGAATCTGCAGCCCCTGGCAACCTTGGCTTGCCATGGTTGGATGCTTGAATCCGCAGCCCCCGGCAATGGCTTGACGGGGTCAAGGATGTCGATCCGTCTCCCTGCCTTTAAATGGCTTGGCAGAAACGCCTGTGCAGCCTGCGAACCAAAGAAAGGACTGGAAAGGACGGAAAGACACACATCCGACCTCTATGCTAGGGGTTATTTGCCGCTAAGCACTATCAACCCTACCAAAGAGAGAGACTCAACCTAGCATGCATGCTAAAACTTAGGGCGCCAGTGCTTCATTTATTTATGCTCAGGGTCTGCGCCTGGCTCTGTACAAAGGGTTACATGCCTCGTCGGCAAGGCTTGTACAAAAGGTGGTTTGCCGGCAGGCCCGGCAACCGCGCCTCATGGGTAAAACTTACGAAGATGCTCGATGTTGCAGGAGTTGCTCATTGGGATACCATCTTCCTCTTTCTTGTCGCGGCCCCGAGCGGGCCTCTCTTGTTGGTTATCTTTGCCGCGGCGACCCCGTTGGCCTCCATGCTTCTTGCCGGACCCCTCGGCACCATCCTGACCCTTCTCCTTGTCCCGCCTTTCATATTCAGCCTTCTGCTTTTCAGCAAGCAGCTCAACATGTCGGCAGTTATGGAGGTCATGGCCCTTGCTGCGATGGATCTTGCAGTACTGCTTGTCGGAGCCTCCTGGCTTGCCGGCAGCCGCCAAGGCATGGCAGGCAGCACACCCGGCAACCTCCTTGCCCGGGTTGTCAGCCTTGGCCTTTTTGGCGGTTCCGGGCTCGCCGGATCCCTCGACGAAAGCACAGTCTTGCCCTTACGCTTCCTGTTGTGGCGCCAGCCCTTCTTCGTCGGGGCAGTGGTGTCTTCGTCTGTGGAGTCGGTTTCCAAACCAGCGTCTTTACCGGGGTACTTCCTCCCTCTTCACCAGCACATCTATCAGCCGTAACATAGAGTTCGCCACATCCTTGACCTTGTTCATCGCCAACTCTTCACGATCTTGCGGTTGCGCACATTCGATGGAACACGCCGATGACAACAAGCGGGATGGACATCTAGGATGTTGTATCGCATCCGCTGAACATCAGTATGTACTTGCGCAGGTTTTCGCTTTCTTTTCGGGGTGATATGCAACGCTTGTTCGCCATGAGCTTGGTGGCCTCCGTGAAGGCGCCAACAAACTCATGACACAAATCCAACCAAGAAGAAATGGAATCCATCGCAAGTGCATCAACCATGACATGACGTTGGGTTTGAGTGCCAACGGAAGTAATTGGCAGCACCTTGTCGTCGCGAGCTCCAAAGAGCTTGCATCGTGATGGTGTAGATGCCGAGGAACTCCGACGGGTGGGTCTTGCCGCTGTACTTCTCGCCAACATCGGGCTTGAACGCACGGTGGAGGGCCACCGAACTGCCGCAGCTCGGTAAAGGATGGACAACCCACCTCGTAAGGCGTGTCGCCGGGCCTCCCGGTGCCGGGTGGTCCATAGTGGGCCCCTCACGCCGATCTGACTGATGGCGTGTCTCCCGTCGTCGTTTGATGGTAGTTCGAGCGTCATCCTCGGCCCGTTCCCGAAGGACTTGACGTTGGTCGCAGCGGGTTCGTGGGTCGGACGACGCGGTGGAAACGTTGTCACCGACGCCGGCTCGACGGGCCGGTGGCTGCCGCCGCGCTACCACGGGGTGGAGTGCATCGTGGTCGCAGATCGTTGTCCCCCCACCGCCGCATGCACCGCTCGACAGACGCCGATGGGAAGGTCCTGCTGGGAGCGGCTCGTTTTGTTGGCGAAGCGACAAGGCTTCGGATGGTGGCCCTCCACTCGTCGAGCTTCTCCGCAGCAGGGGGAAGTCGAGGAGCAGCTGCACGCGTGCCAGTGCTTCCGCCGGCTTAGGCGGCAGTGAGAGCTGTATAGACCGTGACGCGCTCTGACTTCTAACCGGGTTAGAAGGGGCTCTAACACGTCTCATGGTGCGACGCCGACCGCATCAAGGCCCGGAAGCGCCGCACGCCGCCTGGTTCGCTCCTATGAGTGGCGCACAGGGCTCTTTCCGCGGCGCTGCCCGGGGGCTCCGGCATCGCAGTGTTGTTCATCGTGCGCGGCCTGGGAAGGGCACGGCGCGGGTGCCAGCTGGGGTGCCATAGAAGCAGCCGCGCCGCCCGTGTGTAGCGCGGCCCCGCCCCCAGACCCAGCGGCGTGTGGCTCGTCATCTCGGATTTGGACGACGCCGCTCGCCTGGCTCCGATCGCCAGAATGTCGTGGATGCTCGCGAGCCACATCTCCACCCCCATCCGTGGCCACCCGACCGCCTGCCCGGGTTGGCGTGGACGGGCCGGCCCCGGACGAGCCGATCGCTGTGATCCCCTTCCTCTTGGGGGCCATGGTGATGATGAAGTCGGTGTGCTAACCTTCAAACCGGATTTTCACAGCTTGCGCCCCCTACCTGGCGCGCCAAGGATGTCGGGGGAAACGACACCTACGGGATTCCAGGGAATCCCTTTTTGCTACGGTTGGCAGGCGCGGGGCCATGGAAAGAGCGGGTTTGAAAGATCAATGCAGGGGGATTATCCAGGTTCGGGCCGCAAGTGATGCGTAGTACCCTACTCCTGCTGGTTTATGTTTATATGGTGTTCTTGGACTAGCTACAAAGCATGCAGGGTCCAAAAAGTCTGAATCCTCTCTCAGTATGCCGTGGGCCTCCTTTTATAGTCCAAAGGGGTTGCCACAGTGGCACACTGGAGGTGGAAAGTTGTACAATAGTCGAGTCTATCTCCTGGCATCATAGGACAAATGCATTTAATGCGCTGCCGACGTGCCCTTCTTGCTTTATTGGGGACGGCAAGGAAGCTCGTCCCAGCTGTCGCCGCCTCACCTGGCTTCGACGCGCGTCCGAGCTGACGAGGCATGTAGTGCCATGCTGGCTGGCTGGCTGCTGAGTTGGTGCGGTGGCAGAGTCTTCACGAAGATCTGCATGCCACCACGCAGGTGCTTGCTGAGTTGGCCTAGAGGCCGCACGTCGCCACGCAGGTGCTCACCTAGTTGGTGGGCTGGCGGCTGTGTGGGAAAGGCGATGGAGTCTTGGCAGGTGTGGGCCTGGTTGTGGCTCCGCGGATGTCTCCGGCAAGGGTCTTGTCGTGGCGTCGTGGGTGTCCCCGGCAAGGGTCTTGCGGGGGGTCTCGTGGTGTCCTCGGCAAGGATCTCGCTGAGGATCCATGTCTTCTGATTATCATCTAGTCTTGTATGTTCTTGGTCTTCACAAAGATTTGCATGCCACCATGGAGGCGCTTCCCGAGCCATGGTTCCAATGTGGTTGAGGGCGTCGGAACTCTTAGGCTCAAGGGTGGCAGCCCCACTAGCGTTGGGCAAGTTGCCCCGGCAAGGTTCTTGCGGGGTCATGGAGGCCCGGCAAGGACCTTGCCGGGAGTTTCACCGCCTCAGCTCTTCATGCTTCCGGTCTTGAGCACGGCTCGTAATCTTTGCTTCTTCCGCCCGCCAAGCATGACACCGCAGGCGTGGGGCTCGCCCACGATAAGTAAAGGGGTACAAAAAGGGACCCCTACTTTTGTACACCGACAGACTTTCTCTCCCGTGGCTATGCTTAAGCCCATCCGAATCACGTAAGCAATTGCCGCATTTTATAATTATGAAATCTGGCAAATGGATGTCAAAACTGTATTCCTTAATGGATATCTTAAAGAGTTGTATATGATGCAACCAAAATGTTCTGTCGATCCTAAAGGTGCTAACAAAGTGTGCAAGCTCCAGCGATCCATCTATGGACTGGTGCAAGCATCTCGAAGTTGGAATATACGCTTTGATGAGGTGATCAAAGCATATGGTTTTATACAGACTTACGATGAAGCCTGTATTTACATGAAAGTGAGTGGGAGCTCTATATCATTTCTGATATTATATGTGGATGACAAATTGTTGATTGGAAATGATATAGAATTTCTTGATAGCATAAAAGGATACTTGAATAAGAATTTTTCAATGAGAAACCTCGGTGAAGCTTCTTACATATTAGGCATCAAGATCTATAGAGATAGATCAAGATGCTTGATAAGATTTTCAATGAGTACATGCCTTGACAAAATTTTGAAGGAGTTCAAAATGAATCAGTCAAAGAAGGAGTTCTAGCCTGTATTGTAAGGTGTGAAGTTGACTAAGGCTCAAAGCACGACCACGACACAAGATAGAAAGAGAATGAAAGTCATTCCCTATGCCTTAGCCATAGGTTCTGTAAAGTATGCCATGTTGTGTACCAGACCTATTGTGTACCTTGCCATGAGTTTGGCAAGGAGTACAATAGTGATCCAGGAGTAGATCACTGGACAGCGGTCAAAGTTATCCTTAGTTACCTAAGAGGACTAAGGAAATGTTTCTCGGTTATGGAGGTGATAAAGAGTTCATCGTAAAAGGATTAAGTCGATGCAAGCTTTGACACTAATCCAGATGACTCTCAGTCTCAAACTGGATACATATTGAAAGTGGGAGCAATTAGCTAGAGTAGATCCATGCATGGCATGTAGACATAGAAATCTGTAAAATACATACAGATCTGAATGTGGCAGACCCGTTGACTAAATCTATCTCACAAGCAAAACATGATCACACCTTATTACTCTTTGGGTGTTAACCACAGGGCGATGTGAACTAGATTATTGACTCTGGTAAACCCTTTAGGTGTTGGTCACATGGCGATGTGAACTATAGGTGTTAATCACATGGCGACGTGAACTATGGGTGTTATTCACATGGCGATGTGAACTGGATTATTGACTCTAGTGCAAGTGGGAGACTGAAGGAAATATGCCCTAGAGGAAATAATAAAGTTGTTATTTTATATTTCTTTATTTATGATAAAGGTTTATTATTCATGCTATAATTGTATTGATCGGAAACCTAAATACATGTGTGAATACATAAACAAATATCGTGTCCCTAGTAAGCCTCTACTAGACTAGCTCGTTGATCAAAGATGGTTAAGATTTCCTAACCATAGACATGTGTTGTCATTTGATAACGGGAACACATCATTAGGAGAATGATGTGATGGATAAAACCCATCCGTTAGCTTAGCATAATGATCGTTCAGTTCATTGCTATTGCTTTCTTCATGTCAAATACATATTCCTTTGACTATGAGATTATACAACTCCCGGATACCGGAAGAATGACTTGTGTGCTATCAAACGTCACAGCGTAACTGGGTGATCATAAAGATGCTCTACAGGTATCTCCGAAGGTGTTTGTTGAGTTGGCATAGATCGAGATTAGGATTTTTTTACTCCGAGTATCGGAGAGGTATCTCTGGGCCCTCTCGGTAATACACATCATAAGCTTGCAAGCAAATGACTAAGGAGTTAGTTACGAGGTGATGTATTACGGAACGAGTAAAGAGACTTGTCGGTAATGAGATTGAACTAGGTATAGAGATATCGACGATCGAATCTCGGGCAAATAACATACAGATGGACAAAGGGAATTACGTATGTTGGCATAACAGTTCGACCGATAAAGATCTTCATATAATATGTAGGAACCAATATGGGCATCCAGGTTCTGCTATTGGTTATTGACCGGAGAGGTGTCTCGTTCATGTGTACATAGTTCTCAAACCTATAGGGTCCACACGCTTAACGTTCGTTGACGATATAGTGTTATATGAGTTATATGATTTGGTGACCGAATGTTGTTCGGAGTCCCAAATGAGATCACACACATGACGAGGAGTCTCGAAATGGTTGAGAGGTAAAGATTGATATATACGACGATGGTATTCGGACACCGGAACAGTTTCGGAGTGCACCGGGTAGTCAACGGGGCACCGGAAGGGGTTCCGGACACCCCCGGCAAGTGTATGGGCCTTATGGACCAAAGGGGGAGAAGCACACCAGCCCACAAGGGGCTGGTGCGCCCCTTCCACCCCTTTCCCTTGTACCAAAGAGGGAGGGAAGGAAGGGGAAGGCGCCCCAAAGGCAGCCAACCCCCCTTTCCTTCCCCCCCCCCCCCTCCCCCAATATACAAATATGGAAAGGGGGGATTCGGCCAGGGCAGGCGCCCTAGGGCAGACACCGGCCACTTGGGGAGCCCTAGGGGCTGCCTCCCCTCCCCCCTCCACCTATATATATGATAGGAAGGAGAGGGGCAACACGCACCACGATTCCCTAGCCGTGTGCGGTGCCCCTCTCCCTCTAATTCGTCCCTCGGTCATATTTCCGTAGTGCTTAGGCGAAGCCCTGCGGGGATCAATTCACCATCACCATCACCATGCCGTCGTGCTGCCGGAACTCATCTACTACTTCGCCCGTCTTGCTGGATCAAGAAGGCGAGGACGTCACCGAGCTGAACGCGTGCAAAACTCGGAGGTGTCGTACGTTCGGTACCTTATCGGTTGGGGCGCGAAGAAGTTCGACTACATCAACCGCGTCACTAAACGCTTACGGTCTATGAGGGTACGTAGACACACTCTCCCCTCTCGTAGCTATGCATCTCCATGGATAGATCATTGCGTTGTAGAACTTTTTTTGTTTTCCATGCAACGTTTCCCAACAGGATTGTCACAAATTCACTTGCTATTTGGGCAAACAAGTTTTCTTGCCACCTTGAGGTGTCTGACATATGTCCTTTATGTGGTGTGGAATGCGAGGGTGGTTTCCATGCACTCTGTAGGTGCCCATTGGCGAAGGAGCTGTGGCATGCCATGGCCAAATATTGGCGCATTCCAAGGGTTGAGGACGTTATTAACCCTAGACCAGAGTGGCTCTTCACCATGGTGGAGCCACTGTGGAAACGCGAATGATCATGCTCATGACCATGTGGAGGATTTGGCATGTTCGCAATGAAATCATGTACGAGAAGAAGCCACCTCTCACTGAAGCTTCACTGTGTTTCCTGCAGGGGTACATCAATTTGTTGCCTATGCCTCCAGCGGCACCCCTGCGGTGGTATGATGAAATGAAAGATGGTAGTGACTGCTCTGCGGTCACGTCCTTATGTTCAGGCCGCGTCCAAGGAGGAGAGGAGGTGGATCGCACCGGCGCCGGGGCGAATGAAGCTCAACACAGATGGTATCTTTGTCCCGGCATTGGGCTCAGCAGGAGGAGGCATGATCCTTCGGGATGAGAGGGGGAGATAATATATAATGCATGCAGGGAAATTCGTGAGTGCGATAATGCACTTGCAGCAGAGCTAGCGGCATGCAAGGAGGGGCTGGAGTTAGCCCTGCACCGGACAGAGTTGCCAATCACGATGGAGATGGACTGCGTGGAGGCGGTGGCTATGATCACATCACATTCAGAGGACCGCTTGGTGCACCGTAGCACCATTAAGGAGATTAGAAGCCTGCGGCATCTGCAGGATGGGAGATCTCTTTTACTCTTTGTTGTCGTTCGCAAAATAAGTCTAGTCATGAGCTTGCCACGTGTGGCCATATAACTCCCCGAACCGTTGTTTTGGTTCCATTCAGGGATAGCCTCTGTTGTAAGCTTGGCCACGGCTGAGAAGCCACCTTGAGGAATGAGAATCTTCCTTTTTCCTACAAAAAAAAGAAACAATCGGTCCCTAGCCTTTCTTAGAACCAACCCGTGGTACACTTTCGTCCTATCGAGCGTTCCTTGATTTTTCTTCTGCATGTTTCCTTCCTTCGCTTGTATCTGCAACAGACAGGAGATCGATCCGAACACGAGAACGGGAAATACAACTATAATAAGCACCGCTCCCGACCCAATCAGTAGAATTAGTCGCTAAAGTCGCGGCCCTACAGTTGGCGCCCATCCCCAAGCTCGGGACAGATCAAGGGACGATGAGGACGCAGTATCCCTGCGACGGCCGCTTCGCTCCGGGCTAGCAACAGACCGAGGGACAACAAGGACATCGTGGCCCTGCGTTGGCCGCCTCACCCTGAGCTCACAACATACACATACTAAGCTACGACGTGGACGTCATGGCCCTGCATCGACAACCTCGCTCAAAGCTCCCAACAGACCAAGCTACAACGAGGATGTCGTGGCCCGAAGGCGGCCGCCTCGCCCCGAACTCGCAACAGAACAAGGGACAACGATGGCGCCATGGCCCTGTGCTGGTCGTCTGGCCCCGAGCTCGTAATAGACCGATGGCGCGACGAGTACAAACACTTCTGCAGGAATGACTAATAGTGGCGGGCGGGAAAAAGGCCGTCAATGGCGGGTGAGGCTCTCAGGGTCGCCCACCACAAACCTCCCGTCATTGCTAACATGCCCCACCGCTGCCAGCACCCCACGGGCTTTGCCCGGAGGCGGTAAGGAGGGAGAGGTACATTCCCACCACTTCAGGCTTCAGGGCGAGCCATAGAAAGATCCAGAGCCAGGGGGTACTTGTTAAATTAAACACAGTATACTGTCTAACATTTCTAACTATTTTTTTTAAATCAACACAAATTTATTAATTGGAAATAACGGTTACATCGTCTATAAGTAAAGAGACAATATCGTTCATAGGCTCCTCAAACCACTCATTCGTCAAGGAAACTCTAGCTAACCTAGCTAATTCATGGGCAACCCTATTCGCTTCCCTATTACAGTGTTCGAAACTAGTAAGGGGAAAGTCGCAAGCCAAAAAATAGCAGTCATCAAATACTCTCACCGCCGTTCCTGCAAATTGTCCTTCATTCTTTATCGTGTCAATGACTTCCAAATTATCAGAGTTAATTATCAGATGGTTGCATCCTGCCTTTTGTGCCAGAAACCTTAGAGCCATAGCTCCTGCCGTCAGAACATCCGCACACCAATCAATCTTCCAGTTTCCACCGACTATGAATTGTCCTTTATCATCTCTAAGGACAGCCCCTGCAGTACCCCTGTGCTGGTCATGATCGAAAGATGCATCAACATTGAGCTTGACAAAACCCATAGGAAGTTTACTCCATCCCCCTCGTTTACTAGTCGCATTAGGAGAGTAAGCTTTAGCAAAATTAGCCGTGATATCCCGGACCGCCATGGATGTGTGGTACACATCTTGAAACTTTCCCTCATGAACCAGCATACGTCTGTCCCACCATAAATACCATGCGGCTATGGCAATCATTTCATGTACATTCCGAACTCCCACAATAGATAAATCTTGTTCTGGCCTAAGGAGTAAGAATTCAAGTACCGCCTCATCTGCACGATCAATAGCACAAGCTTCGTTAATCATGTCAGCCATCCCCAGCCTCTCCCACACCTCCTTCGCTTTCTGACACAGAAAGAGGACGTGCTTTGTATCTTCTGCCCCCTTTGAACATGATGGTCAGACTAGCAAGATTTTCAAGTGTCTATTTGCAAGCGTAACCCGACACGGGAGAGTTCCATGCAAAGTGCGTCAAATAAAGATCTTTACCTTTGCTGGACACGCAAGTTTCCAAATCTTTGACCATATGGGGTTAACGTTAGATCTACCCATACCATTTGTGTATTGCAATTTTCTTCCATGTTGATGACTCCATTCCGCCAAATAAGAAGATCGAACAGTGAACAAGCTATTTTTTGTATAGCTCCAAGCAATAAAATCTGACATATTGTGCATAGAGAGAGGGATAGCGAGAACTTGTTGAGCATCACTTGGCCAGAAAGTTTGCCTTACCAAGTCTTCATCCCAGAAATTTGTGATTGGATCAATAAGATCAGAAACCTTGGACAGAAGGTGACCTCCTCTAGGGGTAATAATTCTCCGATTTGCACGGTTCGGGATCCAAGCATCTTTCCATATATCGATATTCTCTCCATTTCCAACTCTCCAGATATAACCATTTTTCAGTGAATTTACTCCGGCCATAATACTTTTCCACGTAAAAGACGAACCTTTTTTTAAACTTGCATTCATCAAGTCGTCATCAGGGAAATATTTAGTTTTCGACACACGCGCACATAGAGAATCCGGATTATCGAGGAGACGCCATGCTTGTTTAGCTAGAAGTGCTAGGTTGAAACAATGAATATCCCGGACACCCATTCCTCCCTGATTTTTAGGAACACACATTTTCCACCAAGCCATCCAATGCATCCTCTTCTGATTGTCCTTGTCTCCCCACCAAAATTGTGACATCGCGTCAATGATTCCCTTGCAAAAAAAATTAGGAATTTTAAAGACGGACATGGCATAGGTGGGGATAGCTTGGACAAAAGATTTGAGCAAAATTTCCTTCCCTCCAGCGGATAATAATTTTTCTTTCCATCCACTAATTTTTTGAACAATACGATTAATCAGGAATTGAAAACACACTCTTTTATCCATACCCACGTTAGCAGGCAGACCCAAATATTTGTCATTGAGAGCTTCAGTCATAATATCGAGGATCAAACAAATTTGCGTCTTATCTTCCACTTTTGTATTGGGGCTAAAAAGGATACTAGATTTTTGTACACTCACCATCTGGCCCGAGGCAGCACAATAAGAGTCCAGGACTGATTTCAAAGCTTCCGCGTTCCTAGTGTTGGCTCCCATAAGAATCGAAGAATCGTCAGCAAAGAGGAGCTTCGAGATTGACGGGGCATATCTGCAAAGCTTTACTCCAGACATGTTCCCATTCTCCTCCGCATGAGCCAAGAGGGCAGTCAGGCCCTCCGAACATAACAAGAATAAATAGGGAGATAGAGGGTCTCCCTGTCTCAAACCTCTCGTTGGCTTAAAACTCTCAGTTTCCTCTATATTGAAACAAACCCGGTATTCCACCGTGGATACATATTGCATTATTAGGTTCACCCAGTTTTCTTGAAATCCCAGTCTCAACATAATCTCCTTCAAAAAAGGCCACTCCACTTGGTCGTATGCTTTGTGCATGTCCAGTTTGATAGCACACAGGCCTTCCTTCCCCGTCCTTTTCTTTTTTATTTTATGAAAACACTCGTAGGCCACTAAGATATTATCTGTAATCAATCTTCCTAGCACAAACGCACTTTGAGTACGGCTGATAATATATGATAGAATTATCTTCAAGCGAGCAGCAATCATTTTAGAAATAACTTTATACACCACATTGCATAAGCTGATTGGTCTAAATTGGGTTACCTTCTCTGGGGAACTAACCTTTGGAATCATTACAATTACAGTATCATTCCACCCAGGCGGTATAGAACAGGTATTCACCGCCTGAAGGACCTCTTCAGTTAGGTCATACCCCAACATATTCCAAAATCTCTTGTAAAAAACCACGTGAAGACCATCTGGACCCGGCGCTTTTAAATCTCCAATATCAAAAAGGGCCTTCCGAACCTCCTCGGCAGTGTATGGGTCAAGAAGGGAGTTATTCATATCATCAGGAACCTTTCTCTGGACAAGTGAAAGAACATCCGGATTCAGTTCATGCAACTTTTGAGGTAAACAGATTCGAAAAATACCCCATAATGTGATCCTTCAACTCCCTATCTTGCACCCAAGCCCCGTTGTCATCAAGCAATTTTTAAATTTGATTTCTCTTCTTTCTGGACGTTGCCGCGTTATGGAAGAAAGAGGTATTACGGTCCCCATGTAGCAGCCAGTTTGCTCGGCCACGTTGTAACCAATGCATCTTCTCTTGTTCGAGAAGATTTTCAATAAGGACAAGAATCTCCCTTTGTCGCATTTGGGACTCCACACTCATAGGTCCCCTTCGAATTTTTTCTAGTTCTTTTTTTAGTTTATTTATTCTTTTTTTTTGGTCCCTTCATGATATCTCGGTCCCAAATATGCAATTCTACATGAACCGCCCGTGTACCATCAGCGAGAGACGGGCCAATACCCCTCAGCTTTGCTTTGTTCCACACTGTACGTACAATCTCCCCAACCGTCTCTTCTTGTATCCATCTAGCTTCAAACTGTTTTGTTCGACCCCCTGGGCGATTAAACATATTATCATCAAAGTAATATGTATCCAGGATGAGAGGACGATGGTCAGAGTGAACATGTTCCTCATTCACGACAGCAGCCCGAGGAAATTTATTTGCCCATTCTAAATTGCAAATCACACGATCAAGTCTCTCCCTTATGTCCCGTCTCCTCCAAGTGAATTGATCTCCAATATATCCCATATCATCCAGACTGCACTCTCCCAAACAATTGCGAAATTCTCTCATCATTGAGTTTGGTCTTGCATTTCCTCCTTTTTCGTGGGTATACAGAATTTCATTAAAATCGCCCATGACAACCCATGGGTGAGATGCACGCTTGTGTAAATCACGCAGATCATCCCAAGATAAGTGTTTTTCATTCCACCCAGGATAGCCATAAAACCCCGTAAGGCGCCAATCCACATTATCCTCTTTCATAAACATAACATCAATAAAGTACGGGGACAAATAATTCAACTCAATTTTATTCTCTTTTTGATGAAATAAAATAAGCCCACCGGCCTTGCCATCCCTCTCAACAAGAAACATAGAATCAAAACCTAGTTTACAACGTAGCTCGTCAGCTTTTATTTTATTGAGATGCGACTCCGAAAGGAAAATAAGCTCAGCTCTAACTCGCACTTGTAACTCCAAGAGCTCACAAACTGCCGTGGGTGAAATCATCCCACGGCAGTTCCACGCAATGGTTTTCATGGTTCCCGGCGGTCCTCATGGTTCCCGGCGGTCCTCCGCCTCGGAGGCCGCCGATGTAAAGTTTTCTTCCTTCCCATCTCCAACAGATTCTCTCCTCTTGACCAGGTAGTCCTCCTTTCTGCCTTCCAGCTCCTTGGCCACATGCTTAACAGACCCATCAGACCCCCTAATAGTGTCTACGCAACCCACACACGCACGCTTACATGAGATGTTTAGATCATTGTACAACATAAATTCTACACTATCATTGCTCATAGTCTCAAAAGAAAAAACTAGGTCGCTGCCCGTGGCCTGCATCTCATAGAGCCCTTTTCTTTTACTTGCCCCCTTTGCACTGCTATCCCCTTGCACTAATTTATCTGTGCCCTGTACTCTCTCCCTGTTCACACGCAGCCACTTTTTCTTATCATGTTTCACTTGCTTTCCATGCATACTCTTCCCCTCACCAACTCCGGCAGTAAATTTAAAGTGAGATGCAAAAGCAGATGACGAAGAGAAAATTTCAGCAGGTTAGTTACCAGTCAGCATCATAGCCATATCCTCCTCTTTCTCTCCCAACACCTCACCCATCCTCCTTTGCAGACCTTGGTGACAAAACAGCCCCGGCCATGTTCGCCGAGGTCACCTCATTGTCCAGCCAGCCTCCCCCGCCCTCCTGGCTGGGGACCAAGGCCTGTCGAGCTTCAACAGGGAGCAAGAGGGGCTTCAGGGCAGCAATGTTGAAGAAGATACTGCGCCTGGCCCCGTAGGTGGATAGCGCCCTGGAGTCCCACCCGCCGCAGCCCGTGGCAGTGCTCGTTGGCCCTCCTGGCCAAAGTTGAAAGGAGAGATCACCCGGCCCGCCTGGCCGAGTAATCCCTCCTGTAGTGCGTATGCAGAAGCCAGCAAATCCTGGCCCTCCTGGCCAGAGCTCGAGATGTTGAGGGCGGGATCGCCTCGCCCCATGGCCTGGCCCTCCTGGCCAAGCGACAGGGCCCCTTGAGTGGCCACCGGTACCACCACAGTGGCAGTAGCAGAATCATGAGCGGATGTACCTCTGCCAACCTCCTCCTTCTCCACTGCTCCCTTCTCTGAGACCACCAGCTCTCGAACCGCTGATGCCACCTCGCCAACCACCCCCTTCATAGCCTTAGGAGGATCCTTCATGCTTGACCCTCCAAGCAGAAGGGATCGCTGGACTGCACCTTACTCTTTCCAATAAGCATTAACGTGTAGATCATAGGGTTACATACTCTTTCTACTTTCTTTTGGTATACGACAGAATCTCTCCACATTGTGACCTACTAACCCACAACACTCACAGTACAGGGGAAGTTTCTCATATCTAACCTCGAAAGCTAATTCCTTGGAAGTGCCTGAGGGAGTGAAAACTACACCACTTTTAAGAGGTTCATGAAGCATAATCTCCACCCGCACTCGTAAATATTTGTCAACAATAATCTTATTACGGTGAGATACGGCAATGACCTCCCCTAGCTGCTCCCCAAAAGTCCTCCCCATAGCCTCCGTTTAAAGCTCAAACGGTAGCCCACGCACCTGTGCCCAAATGGGCATGATCCCGAGATCGATGTCCGCCGGGTTCCCCTTTCCGTCGAAGGAGGCGAAGATGATGTCGTCCCTCTTGTAGTGCCACGATTGTGCCCTGAGCACGAACCGCTTGTCGCTGTCGGCGGTGAAGTTGAGGATGAATCTCCCGTCGACGCTGTCCACCTCCTGGATGGTCACCGTGCCTTGGAGACGCCAAGCCGCTGTCCGGAGGAGTTCATCCACCAGAGTCTTCGGCCTCACTTGAAACGGCGACAAAAGCCGCCCCACCACCAGGCAGCCGCTCACAGCTTTGTGCGCGGCGTCCATGTCAATGACGAGAGGCTGAAGATCCCCCCGGTGACGCCGAGCAGAGACCCTCCCTTTCCCCAGCATGGGTGGCGGAGCGAGGATCATAGCAATGCCCGCCCCCAGCGTAGGCGCCGGTGACCGCAGACCCGCCGGCGGCGAGTGGCTTTCTCCCTCCACAGTTCCCTTCTCCTTCTCCCCTTGCACACTCTTCCCCAGAGCAAGCTTTTCGGACTTGGATGGGCTCGCCATGAAGAAACCAGAAGGGGAACAGGGAGCTCTCCGGTTCGTGTGAAAAGGAATGGTTGAGGAAGAAATCATCTGGGAGAAGATATAGCCAGCCTTCCCCATTGATTCCTCCACCAATAACTCGACTTCCAACCGAGGAATCAATTCTCCATCAATAGAAATAAAACCCGGATCAAGCAGTTTCCCCTCTTGCAGGCCTGAAATCTCGCCCGATCCCCTTTCCAAAAGGGCAAGAACATGCCCCTGAAATCCCTCTTTCTCATGCGAATTAGCCAGATCCCACTCACCAGACAGCGACTCCCCGAAATCTCGCCCTCCTTGTTGCACTGCGATTTCTCGCTGATACTCCTGCAGATCGTCGCGCCTTCCATCCGATCGGTGGGGATCTCGCCCGGAATCCCGCCCGTCATCTCCTCCGCTCGACGCTTCATGCGCTCCCAGCAGCTCGTCCGATCTGGAGCTCGCCGTAGAATCCGCTTGACTCGGTCTTGAGGAATTCCCAGTCCAACGCGTGGACGCCACCCCCGATGGAGTTGACCCCCCTACTGGCGCCTCTCCCCGCCGGGACTCCCGCCGGGTTCGCCGCCGCCATCACTCCACTCTCTCTCTCTCCGTCGCCGCCTATTGCGGGAGCTCTTCCAACATTTCTAACTGTTGATTTTCTCTTGCTGCGTTGATGAAGCTTGAGAGCGGTACATTCTTTTTTTTTAAAAAAAAACAGATCTTTATTCATTTCAATAACAATTACATCATTTATGAGGAGGGGTACAATTTCACTCAAAGGCTCCTCAAACCAGTCAAAAGTTGAAGAAAATTTAGCTAACTTAGCAAGTTCATGGGTAACTTTATTTGCTTTCCTATTACAGTGCTCGAATCTAGTAATGGGAAAATCACAAGCCAAAAAGCAACAATCGTCAAACACTACCGCCGTTGTACTCGTCATCCGTCCTCCGTTGTTTATGGTTTCAATGACCTTCAGGTTATCTGAGTTAATAACAATGCGGTTGCAGCCCATCCTTTCATCAATGGATATACCATATCTGAGCGTCAAAGCTTTCACTGTCAGAACATCCGTGCACCAATCAATTCTTCAACTTCCTCTGCAGTTAATTTTCCTTTATCGTCCCTCAAAACAATGCCGGCCATGCCCTTAAGTAGGTCATGATCAAAAGAGGCATCAACATTAAGTTTTATAAACCTTTTTGGAGGTAATATCCATCCACCTCTTTTCATAATAGGTTTCGGTGGTCTGGCCATAACATAGTTTAACGTAATAGCACGAATCCCCTTAGGAATCTGGTTGAATCTTGGGTTTTCTCTTTATGAACTAATTTTCGTCTCTCCCACCATAAATACCAGGTTGTATTTGCAATCATTTCAGAAACATTCCGACTACCCAAGATATTAGCTCATTTTCAGGTACAGAGACCAAATCATACCGTCGATGGCCATCACTGAGAGCAATCTGGCCCGCGCCCGAGATTGTCATGCATGTGCAGTGGTCAGGGACGAGATCTGAATTTAGCCAATATCCAAAAAATATTAACTGAGACACATATACAAAATTGTTTTTTAGGGGTACATATACATGAAAGTTCTTGTTATCGACTAGAGGGGGGTGAATAGGCGATTTTTATGAAAGTCTTCAAAACACAGATGTTTCGAAGACAAACAACAGAAATGACCTAGTTGATATGCAGAGGAAGATAAACTACAATAAGCAAGCCATAGTCTAGTATGTAATAATGTGAAAGGACAAGACTAAAAGCAGCTATGTAGTAAGGATCGGGATGGAAGATAGTATGAAGCCAAACAACAATAGAAGTCAAACAGTGAAGTCAAACAGATAAGACAAATAAGCAATGACTTCACGAAGACAAACTTAAGGTAGAGGAGGAAGGGATAGAACCACCACTAGTTGAAGACACAGATTTGTTGACTGGCCCAGCTTTGTGACAACTGTACATCCGGGTTAGGGAGGCTGAGATTCAACTCAAGACCGCTCTTCACCTTATTCCCGTGGGCTAAGGACACAGTCCTCGCCCAATCACTCGTAAGTCTTCAAGGTAGACTTCGAACCTTCACAGACGACGCTCACCGCAATCCACAATGACTCTTGGATGCTCGAACGCGACGCCTAACCGGGCCGGAGGATTCACAGTCCTCAAGTGTAATAAGTCTTGTGTCACATGCATGGGGAAAACTTCAATGATGCCTAACACTCTTTGGCTCGGGTGTTTTGGGCTTTGTCCTCGCAAGGATTTTCTCTCTCAAAGGCTTCGAGGTGGGTTGCTCTCAAACGACAAAAGCCGTGCACTAACTCCGAAAGCACCACCAATTTATGGTGTAGGGGTGGGCTATTTATAGCCACTAGGCAACCCGACCTGTTATGTCCGAAATGACCTGTGTCACTAAGGAGCCGACACGTGTTCCAACGGTCGATTTCAAACACTCATGGCAACTTTACTTGGGCTACAAGCAAAGCCGACTCATCCACTCTGGATAAGTTTTGCTCTCATTGTCTTCGCTCAAGACATAGGATTTGGGTTGAGCATCACTTCACCATTTCGACTATGATCACTTGGACCCCACTTAACAAAGACGGTGGTTCCTACGACTCAACAAAGAAGAAAAGGAAACAACGAAACGACACGATTTCAAGGCTCCATAGTCTTCACTCAATGTCTTCTCATGTCATAGTCTTCAATGTGAATATCTTCACATACCACCATTGTCTTCAATGTCTTCATACATTTTTAGGGTCATCTCCGATAGGTAAACCGAATCAATGAGGGACACTACCTGCGTTATCCCGCAATTCTCACAAACGATTAGTCCTCAACCACATTTGTCGTCAATACTCCAAAACCAACTAGGGGTGGCACTAGATGCACTTACAATCTCCCCTTTTGGTGATTGATGACAAACTGGTTGAAGTTTTCAACGGGATAAAATATGTGAAATTGTAAAGGATAGGAATTGTCTTCATAAGTGGCAAAGGCTCCCCTCAAGATGTGCATATAAGTAGTTTGCTTTTGGAATGCAAATGCACATGGCAGGTTGTACTTGTGGAGATCCTCTTCAACTTATGAAGATAATTCATCATGCATGTAATGATATAGCTGAGAGAATGACATGCATAATGAAAAATGGACGTCTGCAGAATGATCTAAGTGCGGAAGTTATCGTCGCACATGCGGAATTTATCATCGCACCAGAGTAAAGCAAATAAGTAGCAGACGACCATCGAGTTTAAGTGTTACAACTCAAAGAACCAAATGTTTCAAAAGCGAGAGTTGTAAACACAAGGCAAAATATAGTGCAACCGTCCTTATGAACCCGCTTGAAGACTATCAAACTCATATGCTTCTCCCCCTTTTGTTAGTAAGGACCAAAAAGGTTTGAAGACATAGAGCATCTACTCGCCCCTCTTCAAGAAGATGATGCAGCAGGTTGACATTGTTGGTTGGCGGTGCGAGCGAGCTTGGTGCGATGTCGATTCGCATGCGTAAGTAGGGGGCGGTGAAGTAGCATCGGCTTCATCATCGATCACTCCGACATTGACGGTTGCCGCGGAGAAAGAATAGTCAGAGTCTTCAAGAGATGGAGTTCGCCATAGGACTGCATTCCGTGGAGGAGTGGAGTCAAACTTGAAACGTTCGGTGAAGCCATCGTCTTGAAGATCTTCAAAGATCGAAAGGTGGTCAAACTCTTCCATGATCGCCGACAAGTCTCGTGAGTGACAAAAGCATTCTTGGTGGCAAGGTTGCGAATGCGATTGACGCCCACCAAGAGGCTTTGCATTTGACACTTTAGCCAGAGTGATGCTTATCTTGCTTTTGATGCAATTGCCACAAGAAGTTCTCGATCATTGAGGACTCGAGAGCGCTTCCAAGGCCTTTGGCCAATTGTGCTCTCGGCTTGGCTTCGGTCCGCACGATGAGGCGACGCGTGTTCCCAGCCGGGGATAGACACGAGATATCGCTGGACGCCTTCCATAGGTTGAGAGAAACTGTGGTGATCTGCGCTCAAGACTTAGTGGCGTTTTGGCGTGCTCGGGTATATGGCTTCAATGATATATCAACCTCTCGTAGAAAGATCGATGATTGCAGCAGAGGGTTGATAGTTGATAGCAGAGTGCATCTTAATGAGGCGATGACCCATGGAGCATAGAACTGCACCAAACAGATCAGATCCAGATGCAGCCAATTGTTCGATGAAGAAATCTTGCGTGTTGAAGCTGATGCCATTGAGAATGTAGAAGACCAATGTCTTCATTGCTCCTTCAAGCTTTGCAGACGATGAATGCCCTTTGATTGGCCATAGAGTTCGCCTGATGATGTGATATATGGTGCGAGGCAGATACTCAAGGTCATCAACAAAGAAGTGTTGAGGGTATTCAGCGTCATGTGGCAGTGGCTTCATCATGCTCAGCATCTGACCCATGTCGGGTTCTGGCTTATGAAATATGCTTTCCAAGGCATCGCGGTGGAGTTGACATCCAGGTTCAAACAGCTCTCCGGGAGTGGGTAGGCCTGTGAGCTCAATGATGTCAAGAGCTTTGGCTTCATGATGGATATTTCCAGTCATCCACTCGAGAACCCATGTCTTCGTATCTCTGTTGAAGCCGCGGATGTGGAGTGTGGCAAAGAATTGAAGCACTAATTCTTCATTCCAGTGCTCTTTGTCTGTTACGAAGCCAAGCAGACCTGCATCATGAAAGCAATCAAGTGCTTCTTCTAAGCACGGCAGTCCGGCAATGGCTTCAGTGTCGAGGCGCATATGAGGGAAAATGCGCCTTGGTCATCTGTAACACGTGAGTAATAGCTTCTTTGTTGATAGCTCCAACCGGTCGATGAGATCCTTGGCCTTTTGTAGGGGTTCTTTGCATCGTCAAAGAAAGTATTGTGGGCTTTGAAGCCATTTGCATTGAAAGAACCAGTTGAGGTGGCGTGTTCGAAACCTTGGCAATCTTGGCTTCGCTTCGGACCAGAGGCCTATGCGCAATATGATAGTCGAACTGAGGACCAGAGGCATGAGGCGGAGGGACTAGAACGGGCCATCTTACTGTGACTAGCTCGCCATAGTCGTATGCTTGCTCGATTGTGTAGGGCCTTGGTGGCGAATCGAGCGATGGCAAGAATCGAGGCTTTGTGCTGCTCGGCAGAGATGCTTCGGGAGCAGTTGCCTCATTGGCTTCAGTACGCTTGGGACAGTTCCACATTGGCTTCACCATGATCACGTCATTGGCTTCATTGGTGTTGGAGGTGGCAGCCTCATTGTTTTCAACCTCCACTTGAGGAGCCGGAGGGTCGGGCAATCGCACGTTGATATCGAGGATCACTTCTCAACCATCGGGGTGTAGGAACACGTTCTTCTTCTTCTTCTTGGGTGTCGTGGTGATGTAGCCGGATTGTCTTCAGCAGCTTTAGCTTCGCATACGTAGACGCTCACAGCTTGGAGTGGCTTCGAAAACACTTGACGCGGCAACAGATTGGTGGTGCACTTCTCCTTCTCGAATGCTCGGAAGAGGCACTTGAGGCCTTTGACCTTTGCGAAGCTGCGAAATGTTGGCGACGCCTTTGGAGATGGGGTTGCACAGGCTTCAAAGTCTTCCTCTTCTTCTTGGTGTTGCTGTTGGGGAGTGACTTGTTGTTGGGGAGTCTTGGGGAGTCTTGTTGTTGCGGGCGATCAGCCCATGAAGCATCTGAGCAATTGGCGTCGCCGAGGGCGACCAATGCCGATGAGTTCGATGTTCGTATTTAACAAAGCGATGATACCACATTATACTCGATTTGAGGAAGAACTTCATCATCTTCAACATTGTCGTGGTGACCAATGTCTTCAAAGAGTGAGGGATCGGTTGCTGGAATATCTTCAGCTTCAGGAGCCTCTGTGGAAGCAGGCTCATGAACAGTCATGCGAAGTTCTTGGGTTGCAGACGCGGGACGAACCACAGAAATGGGTTCAACAATCAAGGGCTCTATGGGAGCAGCCCGATTCTTCTTGGTCTTAAGCTTCTTCTTGGAGGGAGCAGCATCAGAGGCGTCAGGATTTTTCCTTTTTCTGGCTTCAGCCTCGGCAGCCCTCGTCTTCTTCTGTTCAGAAGCGGTTGATCGGACCTTTGGCTTTGAGCCAGTCATGCTGCTTGGGAAGACTATGCGGGGCTCTTCCTGCCTTGAAGGTGCAGCTTGGTCAGCTGAAGACTTCTTTTTCTTTGCAGCCATCCTGGTCGATACCAGGCGGCCAAGTGCCTTGCGCTTCTCAAATTTCATTGTAGGCAAGCACACACTTGTCACCAGAGCCTTCATGCGCCGCGAGAGCCTCCGCTTCTTCACGCTTCTTGAGAAAGTTTTCTTTGAGGTCGTGCAGCATGACCTTGCAGTTTTTCACGTCTTGCACGCTGAGTGCAGCCATATGCTTCTTGGCGAGCCTTTTCATAGTCAATCTTGTACTTCAGTTCAACAATTCGCTCAGCTAGAGCTAGCTCAGAAGCAATGGCGCCGTTGAAAGAGACGCCGAGGCCAATTGGAAGTTGCAGATCTTCAAAGCTGATGTTTGGTGTGTCAAACCACTCATTAATGAAGTGATGGATGATTGCCACATCAAAGAGAGGCAAGTTGTTGAAGATTTCTGCTTCTTCTTTGCTCTTGATAAGCTGCTCAAGAGCATCATCTGCAAGATCGTCATCACTTGATGATCAATGTGCTCTTCACGCAGAATTGCAGCAGGGTCGATGTCGATTCAAGATTCTTGACACTTTTCTTTCTCTTCTCCGTCTTCTTGGAGATGCGGGATTGATCCTCAGACTGTGCACTGGCTTCAGGAGGTGCAGTGGCCAGTGGCTTCACACAAGAAGCTTTTGAAGGAGGAGCTAACTTTGGAGCCGTGACTTTCTTAAGCTTCTGCGGCTTTGGAGCAGGAGCAGGAGCTGGAGCTGGGGCTTCATCAGAGTCATCATTGTCATCAGAGTGATCCACTGTGGCACCTTGGACCAAAATATAAGTGATGAGGCCTTCAAGGTTTGAAAACGGACCGATGACATTGGGTTCAACACACGTGAGCCGTCAAGACGGGAGCAGAGGGACCAGGTTGAAGTCTAATCCCAATGACTTCTTGTTTTCCTTTGTAGAAGCTTTTTGCGTCCGGAAGTTGCGCTTGAAGAGATTGTCATCGCGACACCAGAGCAAAGACGCTGGTCGGCATTTTCAGCCGAGGTCCACGGACCATGCAAGGATAGAAACCTTGTGCAATAGCTTCACCATGCTCTTGGGAGGGAGGCCTCAAAGCGAATATCACCCCAAGGGCTTCTGATGGCATTCTTCTCGGCATATTCTTGTGTGAGGAAATTGTACTTGAACCACTGTTCAGCCCAATAGCGTCGAATCCATTGGATTCGTGTCTTGCTGGTTATATGTCTCTTCAGGATCTGTCTTGTACAGCTCTGCGAGGTCATCAGGCAGATCTTTTGAGGTTCCCTCACGACGCTGTCTGCCGCCCTTCCTGACTGATTTATCTGTAGCCATGAGCTTCAACCTGAATGGCTTCACAATCAAAGGATTCAAAGGCTTGCGCTTGGTTGATGACAGAGGCGGCTTCGGAGAGTTGGTTTGATGTTGTAAGAATTCTGCAAACGAATGCGGACTATGAGAACCAAGGATTCTCCCACGACATGTACCGTGACAGATTAGAGATGCGAGGAAGGGAAGAGGTCATATGCATTCTCGTAAGATTTTGAAGATAAATCGGTTTGAAGACATTGACCTCATGATGCTAAGACATTCACTCATACGCCGAGAGTTGGTTCCGATTTGTACGAATCCGTGAATAAGTACAAGTGAGGAATCTAACTAGTTGTGAAGCTTAAGTGAATATACTAAGCGAGACGAGATGCGCATGAATAGATCTAACTTTGTATAGGCAGAAACCATTTTTGGCAAGTAGGAAGAATCTTGAAGATCAAAAGATGGTAAAACTAGAGATATATTTACCGCTCAAGAACTGCTAGACGGAAGGAAAGGAGGTCGAGCAGTTCAGTCCACCGTGCCCTAACTTGGCGACGGAGGACACCTCACGGCGGCGGAGATGAAGATGTTCGCGGCGGTGTGAGGACGGCGTCGGAGAAGTCGCGACAGCTAAGCGCCGTCGCCGGGCGTCGTCGAGAGCTAGCGGTGGCGCTAGGGTTTTGACGAGGTGGAGAGGTGGAAGAAGAGTTTCTTTACCGCAGGGACATGTATTTATAACGAGGTGTGTGGCGCAGCGCATTACTCAGTGCCTGGCGGTTCACATCTAAGGGCACGTGGCACGCATGCAACATGCAATGAGTTATCCCACGTTCCCACGCCCGCCCGGGTTTGTTTGAGGGTCGCCGGCTTCTCCGGAGTTCAACAAGAATGATGAATCATTTAAAACAGACTTAAAGTTTGTCTCGTGTCTTCTCACGACAAGGACGCAGAGAAGACATTTGACGGTTTCAATAGAATGCATATGATTTGGACAGATAGAGTTTGAGATAGAAAGCATAGAAAGAATTGGGGTCCGATCACATTCACTTAGTTCAAAAGATTCAACTTGAAGACATAGCTATAAGTGAATGCTCTAGAGGACAGAAATATATATATATATATATATATATATATATATATATATATATATATATGTATATGTATGTATGTATGTATATATATATATATATATATATATATATCGACAGCAACCAAATCATCATAGTGAAGAAAATCATGAAAATAGGTTGAAGTTGAAGTCAAATCAAATGCTAATAGCTTCAAGAAATAATGCCATTAGTGAAACACTTTAAACTAAGAAATTTGGTGGTGGCGTTACCCACCGATAGGAAGTATTAGACCTGCATATCACAAGCACAATTATCGTGGCGCTCCAAGTCAAATTCCACGTTAATGTATTCACACACGTAATGTAAGTCTTCATTGATTGAAGATATCGTTACTTAGTGTGTTGCACATCTAAGTCATCAACATGCATAAGTGTTAGGATGTGTGCTTGATCACGTGACATTTGAGGATTCCAAGATATTTAGCTCACACCGTAACTTGCAAAACCTTTTCTCATCCAAGGGCTTTGTGAAGATATCGCCGATTGCTCTTCGGTGTTGACGTGAATGATGTCAATATCTTTCTTCATGACATGATCCCCGAGAAAATGATGACGAATTTCAATGTGCTTTGTCTTCGAAAGTGCCGGACTGGATTGTTGGCAATCTTGATGGCGCTTTCGTTGTCGCAGAAAAGAGGTACTTGTGTCGATTGATGCCATAGTCCTTGAGAGTTTGCTTCATCCATAGAAGCTGAGCACAACAAGATCCAAAGAAGCAATGTATTCAGATTCAGCAGCTTGAGAGTGACACACGTTATGCTTCTTTGAAGACCAACATACGAAAGTGATCGTCCCGAAAGTGACATGTGCCGATGTAGACTTGCGATCCACCTTGTCACCAAAGATAATCAGCATCCGAAAATCCAACTAAATCAAATTTTGAGCCCTTTGGATACCATAATCCGAGTGTTGGGGTGTGAGCCAAATATCGAAGAATTCGCTTCACGCCTAAGTGATGCGATTCCTTTGGTGCCGCTTGGAATCGAGCACACATGCAAACACTAAGCATAATATCCGCCTAGATGCACATAGGTAAAGTAAGGAACCAATCATGGAGTGGTATACCTTTTGATCGAACTCTTTACCATTGTCGTCGGGACCCAAGTGGTGTTTGGCGGCATTGGCGCGTGTATCCTTTGCATTCTTGCATTCCAAACTTCTTCGCATAATCTTGGAGGTATTTTTCTTGAGATATAAAGATGCCATTTCTTTGTCGATTTAATTTGAAGACCAAGGAAGAACTTGAGCTCTCCCATCATGGACATCCGATATTGCTCTTGCATCATGTATCCAAACTCATCACTATACTTCGGTTAGTGCACCAAGACAATGTCATCCACATATATTTGGCATACAAACAGTTCACCATCATATGTCTTCGTGAAGAGTGTGGGATCAAGGGATCCAGGTTTGAAGCCTTTGCTCTTTGAAGTCTTTGATTGTATCATACCAGTAGCGAGGAGCTGGTTTGAGGCCATCTGATGCTTTATTTAGCTTGTACACCATATCGTGATGTTTTGGATCTTCAAAGCCAGGTGGTTGAGCGACATATACTTCTTCTTCAATCTTGCCGTTGATAAATGCACTCTTCACATCCATTTGATAGAGCAAGATGTTATGGTGGTTAGCATAGGCTAGGAGTATGCTAATAGCTTCAAGCCTAGCTACAGGAGCAAATGTTTCATCGAAGTCAATTCCTTCAACTTGAGTATATCCTTGAGCCACAAGCCTTGCTTTGTTTTCGGCGACTTGGCCATGCTCATCTTGCTTGTTTCGATATATCCATTTGGTGCCAATAATGTTATGCTTGCAGGGTCGGGGACGCTTGACAAGTTCCCAAACATTATTCAGCTTGAACTGCTGAAGTTCTTCTTGCATAGCTTGAATCCATTCGGTTCCATAAAAGCTTCAAAGAACTTTCTTGGGTTCTGGTATTGATACAAAGGAAAAGTGCCCACAGAAATTTGCTAGCTGTGTTGCTCTTGAGCGAGTAAGCGGACCAGGTGCGTTGATGCTATCGATTATCTTCTCAATCTGTACTTCATTTGCAACACAAGGATGAACAGGAGAAGATTTTGCTCATGCTGATTATTGTCATCATTGGGAGGATTGTCTTCAGGCTGAGCATTGTCTTCAGGTTGGTGTAACACCCTGGATGTAAACTTCCCCTTTTGGGCAATATATCAATTTGACCTCATCCAAGTCTTGTGGGTTTTGTCATGCTTGGCCTCTTTGGTTTGGTTATGTTGGGTTTTTTTCTTTTCTTTGTTTTGCTCCTTTTGCCATATTGCATTTGTGCCTCTGGTCATCTTGCATTCCCTTCTTATCATGTGATTGTGGTGTTCTCTTGCATGTCATATGGTTGTGGTTTTCCCTTGCATGTCATGTGGTTGCATGTGCCATTCCTATTTGCATTACCATCTCCTCCTTCCCTCTACTTCTTTCTTTCCAAGTGCCATATATTTCCTTTCTATATTAATGTTCATCTTCTCCCTGCAAATCTTGCTCTTTGCTCTAAAACTCTCTGCAAAAATTCTCCTCTTTTGAAGTTGTTATGGTCAGGTTCAAAAATGGCACAAGTTTGAAATATTTCCAAACTTGCATTATTTTTCTACCTCTAAAAATGTCCATTACAATTTAGTTAAATTGTGGAGAATTCCAGGAGTGTGGGAATATTTTCCTTTCACTCAAAATCTTTTAATTTCTCCCTGTGCTTTCTTTTTCTTCCTTTTTTTTTAAAAGGAGAAAAGAAAGGAGGCAGCAGAAGAGGCCAGCCCAAGACGCTTTCCTCTCCACTGGGCCCCGGCCTCCCGAGCCGGGCCCGGCTTCCTCAACCCCGCAGCCCGGTGAGGCGCGCCAGCCCGCCGCTCTCCTCCCGCCTCACAGACCAGCAGCTCCCTTACCCCGCTAGATTCCGCCCACGTGGCAGCGCCGCCCCGCCTGGCAGCGACCGCCCTGTGCTTCTCACCCACCTTTCCCTCTCCTCTCGCCATCGCCATGGGGACCCCGACACGAGGGAGCGTGAGCTCGCCCGTCGCCCTAGCCCCTTCTTATCCCTCTCCGCTTCAAGCCGCACCTAGGGTTCCCTCTCCCTCTCGCCGCCGCCTGTAAGGAGCCACCAAGCTTCGCCGCCCGCCGCTCCTCGAAAGCTGTCTGAGAGCGCCTCGTCGCCGGGCGTGCTCTCCGCCACCCCAACCCTGCGTACCTTGTCCATCTCCTTCCTCGTCGCCGTCTTCGCCCACGACGCCGACCACAGGGGCCCGGATCGCCAAGTTCGCCGACGCCTGCTCTCGTCTTCTTCTCGGCCAGGAAACCCGGCGAAGTTCAGAGCACGATCTCGTCGCCGTCAGCCCGTCTCCGTCGCCGAATTCTTGTCCTAGGGTAAGGAGGTATACACCACTTCCTCCCTGCTCCTCCCTGTCGCCGTTAGTTCACCATAGCGTGGGGTCCGGTCCTTGTTCGTGACGCGCTCGGCGTGCTCCGGCGTGTCCGTAGCTTTTGGGTTCAGAGTAGTGCAACCGCGCGTGTATGCCGCTAGCCCCGCTCGGGCTTGCCCCCTCAAGATCCCGTGGTGCCCCCCCTTGTGCGTGCCCGTCGTGTCCAAGGGCACAGGCCACCGTAGGCGCAGTTGGCCTCGCCGGAGTCGGCGTCCGTTTGCTTTTTGGGTCCGCCTGGTAGTTTAGGTCAAGTGGGCAGCGTCGCTGATCCTACCGACTCCCTAGCCTAGCCGAGCTGGTTGACCCCCGCTCTCACCATGGCGACACTGGTTCGAACCCCAGCGCTCCCCCCTTTTTACTTTCGCCTCTTTTCTCCAAGTCGTCCTCCTCTGCAGCAGCAGTAGATAAGGGCCGAGGCCCTTCCTCTGTCGATCGCCGTCGCCAGCCCAAGTGGTAGCAGGGCAGGATTCCAACGGGAGACCCGGTTGAATCCCCGAGGCTGTTTTCCCCCCTTTTTATGCCATTTAGCCCTGCCTCTATGATGAGGGGCCACCTGCCACCTCTCAGCCCCCTTATGCATATTTTTTCTTTTACCCCACGTTTCCATTTCCAGCCTTGTCTCTTTTCTGTTTTAGGCAAGTCCAAATCTGGACATTTCCAAATCTGGAAATTGCCAATTCTGTCAACTTCCTTTTTAGGCAGGTTTTAACTTAATGCTTTTGGGATGATTTCTCTACTGCAACCCTAACATATTATATATGTTTTTGGGGTAGAAAAATCCCACCAACTCAGTGGTGGCATTAGTTTCTGCATTTGGGCAAGTTTATGTTCATGTCTTATTGCATCATGTTTGTGTTGTCTTTCATGGGCATATTTATTTGATTTGTGCTATGAGGTAGTTTTGCACACGTGCATGGTTTTTGTGCATCATGCTGTTATGTAGGTTTTCTCACCCTTCTTGTTTTGCTTGCCATTTGCAAACCGTGCATCCGATTCCGGTGATCTTTATATCGATTTCAACCGAAATCATCTCATCTTTCCAGTGGCATGCTTGGTTTGCCAAGTTGATGCCTGGTTCATCATTACCTTCGGGCGCATATAAGCATTGCATACCGCATCATGCATATCATGTCATGTTTTGCATCATGTTGATTGTGCATTGCACCGTGATTTATTGTGGTTCCTTTGTTTGTGTTGTTGCTTTGGGTAGAGTCGGAGACGAGTACGTGAACGAGGAGCCTGTTGAGAACGCCGAGGATCAAGCTTTCGACAACTCGAGAACATTGCAGGCAAGATGATCATACCCTCGAAATCACTTCTATCTTTGCTATGCTAGTTGCTCGCTCTTTTGCTATGCCTATGTTTGCGATGCCTACCACTTGCTATATCATGCCACCCATATTGCCATGTCAGCCCCTAACCATCCTTTCCTAGCAAACCGTTGTTTGGCTATGTTACCGCTTTGCTCTCAGCCCTCTTATAGCGTTGCTAGTTGCAGTGAAGCTGAAGTTTGTTCCTTGTTGGAACATGGAGATGTTGTTCCTCTTGGAACATGTTTACTTGTTGGGGATATCACAATATATATCTGCTATAATTAATACATCTATATACTTGGTAAAGGGTGGAAGGCTCGGCCTTATGCCCGGTGTTTTGTTCCTCTTGCCGCCCTAGTTCCGTCATACGGTGTTATGTTCCTTGATTTTATGTTCCTTACACGGTTGGGTGATTTATGGGACCCCTTGACAGTTCGCTTTGAATAAGACTCCTCCAAAGAAGGCCCAACATTGGTTTTACCATTTGCCACCTAAGCCTTTTCCCCGGTTTTCAAGCGAGCCCGAGGGTCATCTTATTTTAAACCCGGGCCAATGCTCCTCTCGAGTGTTGGTCCAAACTAGAGCACCGTATGGGACCATTCCTTGGCAACATGGATTACGTCGGTTCCTCAGACGCTTCGCTTATCCGGTGTGCCACGAGAACGAGATATGTGCAGCTCCTATCGGGATTTGTCGGCACATTCGGGTGGCTTTGCTGGTCTTGTTTTATTCTTTGTCGAAATGTCTTGTAGTCCGGGATTCCGAGATTGATCGGGTCTTCCGGTAGAAGGAATAATCCTTCGTTGACCGTGAGAGCTTATAATGGGCTGTTGGGACACCCTGCAGGTAATATCTTTCAAAGCCGTGCCCGCGGTTATGAGGCGATGGGAATTTGTTAATGTCGGTTGTAGAAAACTTAAAGATGACCTCAATAAAACACATCAACGCGTGGTGTAACCGTGATGGTCTCTTCTCATGGAGTCCGGAAGTGAACTGGTGTTGGAGTTATGTCGACGTAAGTAGTTCAGATCTTCTTGATCACTACTAGTTTCACGACCGTGCTTTGCTTCTCTTCTCGCTCTCTTTTGCGATGTAGCCACCATGTATGCTAGTCGCTGCTGCAGCTCCACCTTACTACTATGTCCTTCCTAAAGCTTAAATAGTCTTGATCTCATGGTGTGAGATTGCTGAGTCCCGTGACTCACAGATACTTCCAAAACAGTTGCAGGTTCCGATGAGGCGGTCAGATGATTCCACCGAGCTCAAGTGGGAGTTCGACGAGAACGTGGTCGTTACTATGTGTCGCTTCCAGATGATCGATAGTGGTGCCCAGTTGGGACGATTCGGGATCTGTGTTAGCATGTGGGTATCTTCTTTTATTTTGGTTCCAGAGTCGGACCTTGAGTGTACTCGAATGATGTATGTTTAATTTATGTCTTTGTGTGAAGTGGCGATCGTAAGCCAACTATGTATCTCTTTCCTTGATTATTACATGGGTTGTGTGAATATTACCTCACTTGCGACATTGCTTTCAATGCGGTTATGCCTCTAAGTCGTGCCTCGACACGTGGGAGATATAGCCGCATCGGGGCGCATCTGATTGGTTAGGTGCGAAATGATAAGTTCCTCTTCAGGTTGTGCTTCATTTGGCATGATTTCACCAGTTCCCATCAGCTTGATAGATTTTGGGCGGAGCTTCATCCAGTGTTCTGCACGAACTCTCTTTGTGAACCATTGGTTTCATCAAATCGCACATCTACAGATTTCGACGATTTTGTAGAGATAGAGATCGAAGACTCTATAAGAGTGTGAGTCCTTTCCAGAATCGAGCATGAAGCCTTCGTGAGATTTGGGTTCAAATTTTGACTTGTGATGAGGATCCTTGATCCAAGACTTAGCCCCAAATACTCAAATAATCGACATTTGGCTTCTTGCCAAGAAGGAGCTCATTGGAAGTTTTGTTGAAGCTTATGGATATAAACACGGTTGATGACGTGACAAGTCTGTATCAATGGCTTCGTGCCGAACTTTCTTGGTGTCTTGTACTCGTCGAGCATTGTTCGAGCCATCTCAATGAGGGTTCTGTTCTTGCGCTCCACGATGCCATTTTGCTGGGGTGTGTATGGAGCAGAGAACTCATGAGTGATTCCCATGGTATCCAGATAAATATCAAGTCCAGTGTTCTTGAATTCAGTGATGTTATTACTTCTGATATGCTTGATCTTGACGCCATAATTGTTCATTGCTCGATTTGCGGTTGTCCCAAGACATCTTGCACTTCAGTCTTGTAGAGAATTATGTGCACCCATGTGTATCTTGAGTAGTCATCAACAATGATGAAGCCATAGAGACAAGCAGTTGTTGTGACGGTAGAGTAATGAGTAGGGCCAAACAAATCCATGTGAAGCAGCTCGAAGGGTTGAGATGTCGTCATGATTGTCTTCGAGGGGTGCTTTGCCCTAGTCATCTTTCCAGCTTCGCAGGCACCAAACAAATGATCCTTCTTGAACTTGACACCTTCGATGCCTATGACATGCTTCTTCTTGGCAAGTGTGTGTAAGTTCCTCATGCCAGCATGCCCTAGCCTCCGATGCCAGAGCCAGCATTCTGAAGCTTTTGCGAGAAAACATACGGCAAGCTGTGGACCTGCTGAGAAATCTACCATGTATAGATCATCTTTCCTATACCCTTCAAAGACTAGAGACTTGTCAGATTCCATTAGTACAAGGCAACGATATTTTCCAAATATCACAATCATGTTCAAGTCACAAAGCATTGAGATCGACATCAAGTTGAAACCAAAGGATTCAACAAGCATCACTTTATCCATGTGTTGATCCTTTGAGATTGCAACTCTACCTAGACCCAATACCTTGCTTTTACCAAAGGTCACCAAATGTGATGTGACTCTTGTCCGATGGACGTAAGGTTGAGTCCATGAGAAGACTTGATCACCATCATATGATTAGTGCATCCACCGTCCATAATCCATTCTCAAGCATGAGGTGTCATACCTTACAAGATGCAGTTAGGGGATAGGCTTCACCAAGAGCATTGTGAAGCATAAACATTTGAGGGCAAGTGGATTATTGAAGCTTAAATCAAGATTAGGACTGATAGGATGAATGGCAAACGATTCAGAACAAAATACATAGTGAGACCATTTGGGCATTTGATCTTGTGCCCTACAATATGTTTTAGGTCCCAACAATAGCATCGACACCTTTGATTTTCGCTGGAGACCCTTTCTGCAAAAGAGAGTTAATTCTTCTTAACCACCCACATCTTCGTGGGGTGGCTTAGAAGCAATGAGTCTAAGTGCAGCATCTGAGAATTTCGCTTTGGAGCCCTAGCAAATAGCCTTGCAGGAGATGAATGATACTCATATGAATAAGCGAGAAAAGTTCTTAGTTTTATGAACATAGCGGTTTGAGGACACACGCTCATATTCATAAATTTGAGTCTGCTTCCCCGCAAAACATTGGCATTAGGGTGACTCAAGTGAGTCCTCTCTCTGATATGAAGCCTTTGGACCATATGATGCCTTTGGTCTGGGTTTGTCTTCTTCCTGTGGTGTCATGATGACATTCTTTGGAAGATTCTCAAGACAACTTTTGGGAACCCAGATCTTCTTCATAGGCGGTCCATTCCTACAGATTAGTACCAATATACCGCAAACACTTCACCATTCTGATTCTTGAACAGCTTATAGTTTGCATCAAAGGATTCATCAATGATAATAGGGTTAGCATAGGTAAAGCTAGATAAAGTGGATGGATCCATTGAAGGTCCCTTGCAAACAACCCGTGTGGTTTTGGGATACCGCTCAAAGCTTCCAAAGAGGGAACCATCAACATTCATTTTCCTCTCGAACCCAACACCCTCTTTCCTAGGGTGTCGGTTCGAAGCTGCTTTTGAGGACATCATAAAGTGTCGATGCCCTTTCAGATTTTTATACATCCTGTTTCAAGCAATGTCTTCAACCTAGCATTTTCATCGGCAATGGCAGTGGTATCCTCCGCAGAGGGGTTAGTTACCACATTGGTAGTTGAAGACAATGCAATAGTAGCAGCAGTTGAACATTCAGCAACAGAGGTAGCTATATCACGCTCAAGGCATTTTAGACATGGTGGTTCAAATTCATCCTGAGCGGAACTGATCTGTTGAGCGCGAAGTGACTCATTCTCTTTTTGAAGATCTTCATGAGCCGCTCTCAATTTCTCAAGCTCTTGCTTCCTTTGAAGATAATCATAGGAGAGCCTTTCGTGAGTAGTTGATAGCATTTCATGACGACTTTCAAGTTCTTGGTACTTAGCATGAAGATTTTTAATGTCTTCAACTAAGGACTGTGAACGTGTCATTTCCGCGTCCAACAGGTCATCGCTTTTGTCTAACAGTTTTTGAGTATGTTCCATAGCTCTTTGTTGTTCAGTTGCAATTTTAGCAAGTGTTTTGTAGCTGGGTTTGGATTCACAATCAGAGTCATCTTCACTTGATGTTTGAAAGTAAGCATCACGTGATTTTACCTTGGCACCGCGTGCCATGAAGCGATGGGTGGGAGCAGGGTCGTCCTTGTCATCGCCTTCAGCGTTGGTGTAGAAGTCATTGTCTTTAGTGTTGAAGATGGACTTGGCAACATAGGTCGTGGCTAAAGCCGACTTGCAATGCCGGGTCGGACTCCTCTTGATTCCACCTCCACTTCCTCGAATGACTCCTCCTCTGAATCCATTTCCTTGCCAACAAAAGCACGAGCCTTGCGGATGAGCTCTTCTTATGCGATGAAGACTTGGAAGAAGACTTTGAAGATTTCTTCTTTTCTTGTCATCGAATCATATTCCTTGCTCTTCTTCTTCTTCTTCTTCTCATTGTCCCATCGTGGACACTCGGAGATATAGTGTCCAGTTTTCTTGCACTTGTGATGTTCTCTTCTTGTAGTCTTGAGTGGAAGCTTCATCATTTCTTGAGCTGGATCGTGAAGACTTTCTGAAGCCTTTCTTCCTAGTGAACTCTCGAACTTCTTCACAAGCATAGCAAGTTCCTTTCCAATGTCTTCGTGGATCATCGAACCGCAATCAGATTCTTCTTCGATGAGGAAACAACTTTTTCCTTCAAAGCGAGTTCGCCATAGTTTGGACCATAGATATCTCTTTTCTCGGATAGTGGAACTCATGTGTATTGAGCCTCTCAAGTATATCGATGGATCGAGTGTCTTGAAGTCGGGACGTTCTTGTATCATGAGGGCAAGGGTGTCAAAAGAGCTGTCAAGTGATCTTAGTAGTGTCTTGACGATTTCATGCTTGGTGACCTCGGGGCGCCGAGAGCATGAAGCTCATTTGTGATGTCGGTGAGGCGATCAAACGTGAGCTGGACATTTTCATTGTCGTTTCTCTTGAAGCGGTTGAAGAGGTTGCGAAGAACACTGATTCTTTGATCTCTCTGGGTTGAGACGCCTTCATTGACCTTGGATAGCCAGTCCCAGACTAGCTTCGACGTTTCCGGAGCACTCACACGGCCATACTGTCCTTTGGTCAGATGACCACAGATGATGTTCTTTGTAGTGGAGTCCAGTTGAATGAACTTCTTGACATCAGTAGGGGTGACACCTTCACCAGATTTAGGAACGCCGTTCTTGATGACATACCGTAGGTCGACATCAATGGCTTCAAGATGCATGCGCATCTTATTCTTCCGAGAGGGATAGTCGGTTCCATCGAACACGGGCAAGCAGCGGAGACCTTGATTATCCTGCGATCGACATAGCTAAAACTCCGGTGGTTAAATCGAATCACACGTAACAAGGGAGTACCTTGCTCTGATACCAATTGAAAGTGCTTGTTATCGACTAGAGGGGGGTGAATAGGCGATTTTTATGAAAGTCTTCAAAACACAGATGTTTCGAAGACAAACAACAGAAATGACCTAGTTGATATGCAGCGGAAGATAAACTACAATAAGCAAGCCATAGTCTAGTATGTAATAATGTGAAAGGACAAGACTAAAAGCAGCTATGTAGTAAGGATCAGGATGGAAGATAGTATGAAGCCAAACAACAATAGAAGTCAAACAGTGAAGTCAAACAGATAAGACAAATAAGCAATGACTTCACGAAGACAAACTTAAGGTAGAGGAGGGAAGGGATAGAACCAGTCACTAGTTGAAGACACAGGATTTGTTGGACCAGTTCGATTCTTTGTGACAAGCTGACATCCTGGTTAGGGAGGCTGAGATTCAACTCAGAAGACCGCGTCTTCACCTTATTCCCCGTGGGCTAAGGACACACAGTCCTCGCCCAATCACTCTGGTAAGTCTTCAAGGTAGACTTCCGAACCTTCACAGACGACGTTCACCGGCAATCCACAATGACTCTTGGATGCTCAGAACGCGACGCCTAACCGGCTGGAGGATTCACAGTCCTCAAGTGTAATAAGTCTTGAGTCACACAGACGGAAAACTTGATGATGCCTAACACTCTTTGGCTCTGGGTGTTTTGGGCTTTGTCCTCGCAAGGATTTCTCTCTCTCAAAGGCTTCGAGGTGGGTTGCTCTCAAACGACAAAAGCCGTGCACTAACTATGAGCAGCCACCAATTTATGGTGTAGGGGGTGGGCTATTTATAGCCACTAGGCAACCCGACCTGTTATGTCTGAAATGACCCTGGGTCACTAAGGAGCTGACACGTGTTCCAACGGTCAGATTTCAAACACTCATGGCAACTTTACTTGGGCTACAAGCAAAGCTGACTCATCCAGCTCTGGATAAGTTTTGCTCTCATTGTCTTCGCTCGAAGATATAGGATTTGGGTTGAGCATCACTTCAGTCATTCTGACTATGAACACTCGAACCCCACTTAACAGTACGGTGGTTCCTACGACTCAACAAAGAAGAAAAGGAAAAAACGAAACGACACAGTCTTCGCGCTCCATAGTCTTCACTCAATGTCTTCTCATGTCATAGTCTTCAATGTGAATATCTTCACATACCACCATTGTCTTCAATGTCTTCATACATTTTAGGGTCATCTCGGTAGGTAAACCGAATCAATGAGGGACACTACCTGCGTTATCCTGCAATTCTCACAAACGCATTAGTCCCTCAACCACATTTGTCGTCAATACTCCAAAACCAACTAGGGGTGGCACTAGATGCACTTACAATACAAAATTGTTAAAAGATGCAATTGAGAGTACGGGCCAGACCCCATGTTCCCTCGTAGCTGGCCCACTTCAGCTTGGTGTGTGCTTGCTTTTGCTTCCTACACGGCTACCAGAGAATGAAGGAATATTCAGATACCTTTTGAGCTTATATCTTTCTAAGGTTTGAGCTCTCTCTGGGAGGGAACGATTGGCCAAATAGTAATTTGATAGTATGAGATTGATTTATTATGTGCACTTTTTTGGGCAATATGGAATACTAGAAATGATTTGATTTTTAATGGGACAAACTTCACTAACTTTTTGCAGGTTATCTACAGAGCCACAACTTGGATCTGTATGTGGTCTGTGACGCCCGGATAATTAAGCCACAGTAACCCCCCGCTAATGATGCCACATCACCTCGATTACTATTGCTAATCTCGCGTTAGTTCGAAACCGATTCGCATTCAAATTCAAAATCAAGCAAACAATAAAAGATTTCAAATATTGAAACTAAAATGTTCGGAGTGAGCCAAATAATTCATAAGTAATGTTGGTGGATAAACCAAGTCTTTGTAAAAAGTTTAAATACACTTAACTAAATAAAACAGTAACAAGACAATTATTTGAATGCCTTTAAATTGATAAACAAAATTTTAAACTAGTTTATTAGTCACCAAACTTTTAAGGCAGTGGATTATTCAGAGACATTTATTTAGGAGCTATTATCATATTTATAAAACTAAAGAAACTAAAAGTAAAATAAAATAGAATAAGAGAAAAGAGAATAAATAAAAAGAAAAGAACAAACAGAAAACAAAAAAAAGGAAAAGAAAACAGGACCTCCCCCTTCTTTGGGCCAAGTGGCCCAGCTGGCCTCAGCCACCCGAACGGGCCGGCCCACCCCGACCCACCAAGCAGCGCCCAAATTCCCCCACTCCCCAGAAACCCTAACTCGCACCCACACCCCTACACGATCCCCACCCCACTCTCTCGTCTCTCTCCCCCATCCCGATCCAGATCGGGATCAGGGAGAACGAACCCCGTCGCCCGACCCTCGACGAATCAAGACTTGCCGTCGCCAAGGCCACCTCGTCGCCGAAGCTTCCTCACGGACTGCCTCCCTCCTTCCTCTCGTGTTCGCCTGCCCTCTACTTCGCCGTCGTCGCCTGCCCGACTGGCCGCGTCACCGGCGGCCCGCGCCTCGTTGGCCACCTCTCCGACCCGCCACGGCCTCCCCCGAGCTCACGGACCTCCCCTGCCGCTCGATGTGTGGCTCCCGCTCGATCCCCTTGTTCCTCCTTTCCGTTTTCCGTCGCCGAAGTTCGCCACACCACTGCGTCGAGAGCTCGTGCTCACCACCATCGACCGTGCACACACATGCCCGCGCCGCACCCGTGCACCACCCCGGTGCGAGCCGTGGCTCCACCACCGCGGGACTCGTTGTTCCCGACGATTCCGGCAATTCCAACGCCTGCTGCGAAGCCCCCTAGGTGCGCGCGATTGTGGGGTGTCTTCTGTTGCCCTCGTCCGCCGCTCCCGTGGGCCTTTGGCGTGTCTCCCGCTCGAGAAGGTTGCGGCGGTTAACCCCGCCTGTTGTCGCGCCCACGACTATTAGGGACTAAATGAACTAAATAACTAAAACCAATTAGACAATGACAGATGGGGTCCACTACTAAGTATAAATGTTAAATCAGTGTTGAAATTACTAGAGAATGACATGGGGGTCCCGCTTGGACCGTTCACAATGTTGACTAGTCAATAGTTGACTGGGTCAACTAGGTCCCCTGCCCCACAGGTCATAGGTCGTGGCTGGCCTCTGCTTTGTGAACGCATAGCATTTTACTATTTAAATCAATTAAAATAATTCCTAAAATGAATTAAATCTTTAAAATTAATATAAAATAAACCGTAGCTTGGATGAAAAACTTTGTACATGAAAGTTGCTCGAGAACAACGAGGCGAATCCGGATCACGCAGCCCGCCGTTAAATCGCCACACATCCCTAGCATATCGAACATGGAACTTTCCCCGTCCGGTCCGTTCAAAACGCTAAACACCGGGGATACTTTCCGGATGTTTCCCCCTTCACGCAGTATCACCTCCCTCTGCGTTAGGTCACCTCTAGCACCACGCATTGCCATGTTATACTTCTATTGCTCTGTTATTTATTGTGTTCCCCCTCCGTTACTTCTTTCCGGTGTAGGCCCCGTAGCGATCTATGCCGATGCCCTGTGGTCGACTACGTCACCGACGACCCTCCTTCTTGCTCGAGCAACCAGGCAAGCCCCCTTTGATCACCGGATATCGCCTACTCTTCTCTATCTGCTTGCATTAGAGTAGTGTAGCATATTCTTGCTTTCGTTAATCCTATCTTCTTTGCATAGCTTGTCCTTGCTACTCTTGTTGTTACCTTTACTCGCTATCCTACCGCTTAGTATAGGATGCTAGTGTTCCATCGGTGGCCCTACACTCTTGTCCGTCTCGCCATGCTATACCATCGGGCTGTGATCACTTGGGAGGTGATCATGGGCATATACTATATACTTTACACTATTACATTACCGTGATACTGTTCGGAGATGGGGGAAATTTGAAAGGACGGTGGCTCCATCCCGTAGAGGTGGGCACGGGTTCCCGACGGCCCCGATTGTTACTTTGTGGCGGAGCGGCAGGCAGGTTGAGACCACCTAGGAGAGAGGTGGGCTGGCCTGGTCGGCGGTCGGATCCTTAACACGCTTAACGAGATCTTGGTATTTGATCCGAGTCGGCCATTTGGTCTATACGCACTAACCATCTACGTGGGAGTAGTTATGGGTATCCGGCGTCATGGTATCGGCCAAGCCTTCGTGACGTCGGCCGATCGAGCGGCGCGCCGGATTGACTGGAACGCCTGTTAGGCTAGGTCTGCTTCCGCCGCCGCATAACGTGCAGGTGTGCATTGGGCGATGGGCCCGGACCACTGTGGCGCTTAGGTTTAGACCAGCGTCTGGCCTCTGTTGTGCCTAGGTGGGGCTGCGACGTGTTGATCTTCAGCGGCGGGCATGACCCGAGAAAGTGTGTCCGCCAAATGGGATCAAGCGTGTTGGGTTATGTGGTGCACCCTGCAGGAAGTTAATCTATTGAATAGCCGTGAACTTCGCAATGGGACGACTTGGAGTTGTACCTTGACCTTATGACAACTAGAACCGGATACTTAATAAAACACACCCTTCCAAGTGCGGATACAACCCGGTGGTCACTCTCTCGTGGTTACGAGGAGGGGATCGCGGGTAGGATTATGCTATGCGATGCTACTTGGAGATGCTACTTGGAGGACTTGACCGCTCTCTTCTACATGTTGCAAGCGGAGGCTGCGAGCGTAGTCTTGACGAGATTAGATATCCCCTCTTGTTACGGCATTCCGCAGATTCAGACACTAATCGATATGGCCCTTTACACATATATCCATGCATATGTAGTGTAGCTCCTTGCTTGCAGTACTTTGGATGAGTACTCACGGTTGCCTTGTTCCCCTTTTCCCCTTTCTTTACCCGGTTGCTGCGACTGACGATGGAGCCAGGAGCGACGCCACCGTCGATGGCGACTACTACCCGGAGGTGCCTCTCGCTACGTGCTGCCCGGCGGCGACCACTGGGAGTAGTTTAGGAGGATCCCAGGCAGGAGGCCTGCGCCTCTTTCGATCTGTATCCTAGTTTGTGCTAGCCATCTTATGGCATATTGTTTAACTTATGTCTGTACTCAGATATTGTTGCCTCCGCTGACTCGTCTATGATCGAGCACTTGTATTCGAGCCCTCGAGGCCCCTGGCTTGTAATATGATGCTTGTATGACTTATTTTATTTGTAGAGTTGTGTTGTGATATCTTCCCGTGAGTCCCTGATCTTGATCGTACACATTTGCGTGCATGATTAGTGTACGATTGAATCGGGCGTCACAAGTTGGTATCGAGCCGATTGCTGTAGAGAATCCCTTCTATACTCCTTGGTCAAGTCGAGTCTAGTCAATACAAAACTTTTACTAACATGGCTGTGTGTCTTATGGGCACACGTCGCCATTTGGGTGGTAGTAGGATCTTTTACTCCTCGACCTTTACTCTGGGACTCTGATCTCTCCTCTATTCGGGTTAAATGAAGTTTACTAAATCTAACATTAGGATCTCATTATCACTTTCACCCGGAGAGCCCTTATTACTCGATGATCGCCTCACTGCACCGTAAGACCACAAGATACTCTCATTGTTAACCCGAGAACTTGTGTTCATCGCGTTTGCAATTCCCCTTCCACCGCAAACCCTTATGGATAACTACATGCAGTTGTTATTCTTACATTCATCCCCAGTTGGTCTTGTTATTACAAGATACCCTGAAAAACTCGTCGTTGTTTGGGTAATCCTTTGAGCTTACTGCCTTGCTGTTCTTTGTCACCTGAATACCCCTACGGTTAATTCTCGCACCTATCGAGTATCCGCTCATCCCCCAGTTGATCATGTGTTACACAAAAGTCTTCGAAATACCATTCGGTATTCGAAAATCCTCAAACAACCTATTGCTCGAATTTCTTGTTTGCTTTCATTATGATTAATCCTATAAGTATAGTAGTCATATTGGCATCCTTTGTCACCATCATTTTTGAGTCTGTTGATTCAATACGTTGTGAATGTTCACAATCATCGGTTGATCCTTTTAAATTATCCTTCTGGCTCAGATGTCATTTTGAACATGAGCTGGATCTCGACCAATCAAATTACCATCGATGGTATCCCTAAGACTACTCAACTTATCCATCCTTAAATCAGAGCGTTTGCTTCTGATCCCTTGATTTGAAAATCATAATCCCTTTGTTATTTAAACGTTGAATTATTCAGTTGTTTCTATAATCCAATGACTTTGCATTGATTCTTCCTCTGGTTGTGAGCCGATACTCACATCGGATCCTTTATGGACCATCAGAACCTTGTTGGATTTTATCCGACAACGCCCTTCATATTCAATCACTTTGGAAGTTTGTTCCCTGATACATAATGCTTATAATAAATCATATTCCTTGATTTGGTCAACCATGCTCTGCTTTCGAGCTGGTGGTATTTACTATTGAAGCTTGTGGTATATGTTTCCACGATACCCTGACGGGTTGGACCTATGCCTTCCTTTATATGTGTGAACTCGGAAGTTTTCATGAGTAATACTCATCTGGTATTTCACAAGGTAAAACTTTCAACACTAATGCCTTTATCAAGCGAGAAGTGAATGGAAGGTTATACATTGAAGAAGTGGGAGTCGACCTTGAACCTTGCGTTCATGCCATGGACACGATGTATAACTTATCATGGAAGCTTCTCGTAGTAATAATAATCCCCTTGTTATAACTTCTTCTCTTATCTATGCTTGGTCTTTTGCGACCGTGGTTTCGACCATATTGTTCTTCTTTCCCATTTCTTGGACAAGTTTAAGTGCTTGCCTTCTGCAAATGACTTCACTTGTCCAACCTCTATCCCGTTCTACCATTGAGTATACCCTCTGGTACCGCGAGAATATCATGGAACTACATAAATTATTATGGGTTCTTCATCAACTATTATTTCTCACCGATTCCAATTTTCCTGGTTCTAGGTTGTCGCCAACCGAGAACACCGATAAGTGAATCGATTCCGACTACGGTTCAACAACTCTTGATGATCTTCTTTAAGCACGAGTTTGTACCCGATCATGTCATTCCTAGCCTGCTCTGCTATATCTATTCGTGTTGATTTTAACTGTGCTACCTGGTCCTTCTTCTCGGAGCACAATTTTCAACGATGAGCTAAGCTTACGTCAATTTTCCTCATCATGTCATTTCGCCTTGAACAACAAACTTGGTTTGGAGTTTATGACGTACCCGTGACTCCAATAACCTTTCGCTTCATCATTCCTTTGACTTGATGTCATCGCCGATCGATTACACCTTCATGAAATCTCTCGACAATTGTGTCGTGATCATCATCAACATTTTGAGCTCTTCTAGGATATCAATTGAATTCATGATGAGAAATACCATCCTTGCCCTCGATGAATTTTATTATCACGACCACTTTATTGCCTTCCCACCAACACAACTTGTTCGTGTTTTGTGTTGTACCTTGAGTTCCTTGCTGCCTAGCATTGTCCTTCTTTACCTTGAAATATTACCACCTTTTATGTCAAGAATGTGGTGAGAATTTCACCACCTCTTAAGAATTCTTGGTATGGTGAAACTTTTCACCATCACCATTCTTCTTGGGTCCTTGTGTTGATTCCAACCGGGGGACCAACAAGTGAGCGGTGCTGTTTGGATTCTGCCCTTCTAGCAACCCTATTGCTTTGAAGTTAATGGTCGGCCGTTCATTCTTAGACTATTGATTATTGAATCACCATTCTGACATTGGTCGTGCAACCCAACCGATATTTCGGGCGCACCTTTCAACCAATGTTTAATTGTGTATGTTTTCCTCGAGCATACTTATATCGTTTGATCTGACAAATGTTATCTCCTTATCCACATAATTGTGGAGATCCATCTTTTGGATACCTCGTTGAATTATCGCTGAGTCCATCAGCCACCTCATCATCCTCTTCTTGCTTTAATGATGAACTCTTGTTTCGGAACTCGTTTCCATAGTTCATTTCCCGAGAATCTTCGATGTCATCTCGTCAATTTGTGTCGCACCTTTTCTCCTCGAGCATCGTGAGTTTGAGGTATCCAGACCCCAAGTAGATCTAAATCTAGCTCGGATATGATGGTTGGAACATAATTCCAAGAGTTATAACCTTTGGTCTTTTATGACCCGGTAAGGTGATGTCATGCCCAAGACACCCGGCGGAGGACCTAATGTTATAGTTTTCCTTTTAGCAAGGTTATCCATTCTTCCATGTGGAAATTGTAAGACTTATTCTACAAGTTATTCCTGATGGATCCTTTGTGTTTCCAAAGTCTGATCTTCACCTGATGACCATGTCAATGCTATCTCGGAGCATGCCAATGGTACTCCGATTTTCAACAGGAACATTTGAAGCACGATGCTAAATTTTAATTATCATTCATCCTAACACCGTTGTATGGGTAATATCATGAGATTCCTTCCCCCTTACCTAAATGGTTTTCTACTTTATATCCTGTCTTGGATATCATCCTCTGCTTGACTTTGGGGAGGATATACCCCTGATATATGTGTTTAAACACCTTTTCCTTTCCATTGTTCTGATTGACTTGATAATCATATTATCCTTTCCGTTGTTTGGTTTAACCTTTCTTGAGGTTTATATGATCTAAGCAGTAATATTTTCCTGCTTACGAAAACACCTCGGTGTACCACCTTATCGATCCGACCACATTCTTCGTTGTTGATGACATTCGGTAACCACCGATGGGCGAGAACTTTGCCTAATGGTCCGCCTCGTTCAACGAGCAGGAAAATGGTTCTCTTCGTCCCTCGCCCTTGGTACCGATGTTGTTGCCGACATAACTGATAGGCTGATCCTCTGACATACCTTGCTATCATGACCATGCAAGATGTCAACGCCCTTCCCTATTTTAACCCGTGGTGGGCCCATAACCCACAGCTCCACAGGATCGAAACGACTCTCCTGTACACCTGTTGTCAAAGTTATTCCTCGTGCTTGACTTTGTATGTAATTCACGGGCCACCGCTGTTGATCTATTACGGTATAAGACGCAATACTTATTCGATTGCTTTGAACCGTTTTCACGCATCGTAATGCATCGAACGATTGTCTATCCGCTTGGAACTTCTTATTGTATTGTCTTACTTTGCTCTCGATGTGTTTCATTTGTTCAACTCGAGAGATAGTCATGTGTTCATTCATGGGATAACCCCAGATGATTACCCCTTATAGCATCCTATTGTTATCAACCTGCCCCTTACCTATTCGTAAGTACGATGGAGTTCCCGCAGAAAGGATGCCGACTTCCTCATGATTACCCGAAGCAGAGAAATGAAGCATCAATGTAATGGATCAACCTCGTCGAGAGGAGCAACCAAGACCGAGAAGATTCGTTAGAATGTCATAAGCAAACGTTTCCCCCTTAGTCCCCCTCTTAAATCTCGGGACGAGATTTCTTGTAGTGGAGGAGAATTGTGACGCCCGGATAATTAAGCCACAGTAACCCCCCGCTAATGATGCCACATCACCTCGATTACTGTTGCTAATCTTGCGTTAGTTCGAAACCGATTCGCATTCAAAATTCAAAATCAAGCAAACAAAAAAGAATTCAAATAACTGAAACTAAAATGTTCGGAGTGAGCCAAATAATTCATAAGTAATGTTGGTGGATAAACCAAGTCTTTGTAAAAAGTTTAAATACACTTAACTAAATAAAACAGTAACAAGACAATTATTTGAATGCCTTTTAAATTAATAAACAAAATTTTAAACTAGTTTATTAGTCACCAAACTTTTAAGGCAGTGGATTATTCAGAGACATTTATTTAGGAGCTATTATCATATTTATAAAACTAAAGAAACTAAAAGTAAAATAAAATAGAATAAGAGAAAAGAGAATAAATAAAAGAAAAGAACAAACAGAAAACAAAAAAGGAAAAGAAAACAGGACCCCTCTCTGGGCCAAGTGGCCCAGTGGCCTCAACCATCGAACGGGCTGCCCACCCGACCCACCAAGCAGCGCCCAAATTCCCCCACTCCCGAAACCCTAACTCCTAGCGCACCACACCCCGCACGATCCCCACCCCACTCTCTCGTCTCTCTCCCCCATCCCCGATCCAGATCGGGATCGAGGGGAACGAACCCACGTCGCCCCGACCCCTCGACAAACCGCGCTGGCCGTCGCCGCGGCCACCTCGTCGCCGAAGCTTCCCCCGACGGACTGCCTCCCTCCTTCCTCTCGTGTTCGCGCCTGCCCTCTCGCCGCCCGTCGTCGTCCCTGCCCGACCGCCGCGTCACGGCGGCCAGCGCCTCGTTAGCCACCTCTCCGACCCGCCACGGCATCCCCGAGCTCACGGACCTCCCTGCCGCTCGATGTGAGGCTCCCTTTCGATCCTTGTTCCTCCTTTCCGTTTTCCGTCGCGAAGTTCGCCACACCGCTGCGTCGGGAGCTCGTTGGCTTCGTGCTCACCACCACCGGCGCGCACACACATGCCCGCCGCACCTGCACCACCCCCGGTGCGAGCCGTGGCTCCACCATCATGGGACTCGTCGTTCCCGACGATTCCGCAATTCAACGCTTCGCGAAGCCCCTAGGTGCGCGATTGTGGGGTGTCTTCTGTTGCCCTCGTCCGCTGCTCCGTGGGCCTTTGACGTGTCTCCGCCGCTCAGAAGGTTGCCGGCGGTTAACCCCGGCCGGTTGTCGCGTCCCTGACTATTAGGGACTAAATGAACTAAATAACTAAAACCAATTAGACAATGACACATGGGGTCCACTACTAAGTATAAATGTTAAATCAGTGTTGAAATTACTAGAGAATGACATGGGGGTCCCGCTTGGACTGTTCACAACGTTGACTAGTCAATAGTTGACTGGGTCAACTAGGTCCCCTGGCCCCACAGGTCATAGGCTGTGGCTGGCCTCTGCTGTGAACGCATAGCATTTTACTATTTAAATCGAATTAAAATAATTCCTAAAAATGAATTAAATCTTTAAAAATTAATATAAAATAAACCATAGCTTGGATGAAAAAACTTTGTACATGAAAGTTGCTTAGAACGACGAGACGAATCTGGATACGCTGCCCGTTCGTCCGCCACACATCCCTAGCATATCGAACATGGAACTTTCCCCCTCCGGTCCGTCTGTCCGAAAACGTGAAACACCGGGGATACTTTCCCGGATGTTTCCCCCCTTCGCCGGTATCACCTCCTACTGCGTTAGGTCACCTCTAGCACCACGCATTGCCATGTTATACTTTGATTGCTCTGTTATTTATTGTGTTCCCCCTCCGTTACTTCTTTCCGGTAGGCCCCGTGACGATGCTGATGCCCCTGTGGTCGACTACGTCACCGACGACCCCTCCTTCTTGTCTGAGCAACCAGGCAAGCCCCCCCTTTGATCACCAGATATCGCCTACTCTTCTCTATACTGCTTGCATTAGAGTAGTGTAGCATGTTCTTGCTTCGATTAATCCTATATCGCTGCATAGCTTTGTCCTTGCTACTCTTGTTGTTACCTTTACCGCTATCCTCTTGCTTAGTATAGGATGCTAGTGTTCCATCGGTGGCCCTACACTCTTGTCCGTCTCGCCATGCTATACTATCGGGCTGTGATCACTTGGGAGGTGATCATGGGCATATACTATATACTTTACACTATTACATTACCGTGATCTTTGTTCGGAGATGGGGCTGAAAGGACGGTGGCTCCATCCCGTAGAGGTGGGCCTGGGTTCCCACGGCCCCCCGTTACTTTTGTGGCGGGGCGGCAGGGCAGGTTGAGACCACCTAGAGAGAGGTGGGCCTGGCCTGGTCGGCGTTCGCGGATCCTTAACATGCTTAACGAGATCTTGGTATTTGATCCGAGTCGGCCATTTGGTCTATACGCACTAACCATCTACGTGGGAGTAGTTTTGGGTATCCGGCGCCGTGGTATCGGCCGAAGCCTTCGTGACGTCGGCCGGCGGCGGCGCGCCGCCAGATTGATGGAGAACGCTGTTAGGCTAGGTCTGCTTCCGGCCGCCCACGCAACGTGCAGTGTGTGCATTGGGCGATGGGCCCGCACTGCGGCGCTTAGGTTTAGACCGGCGTCTTGGCCTCTCTGTTGTGCCTAGGTGGGGCTGCGGCGTGTTGATCTTCGCGGCGGGCATGACCCAGAAAGTGTGTCGGCCAAATGGGATCAAGCGTGTTGGGTTATGTGGTGCACCCTGCGCAGGAAGTTAATCTATTGAATAGCCGTGAACTTGATAATGGGGCGACTTGGAGTTGTACCTTGACCTTATGACAACTAGAACCCGATACTTAATAAAACACACCCTTCCAAGTGCCAGATACAACCCGGTGGTCGCTCTCTCTCTCAGGGTTACGAGGAGGGGATCACCGGGTAGGATTATGCTATGCGATGCTACTTGGAGATGCTACTTGGAGGACTTGATGCGCTCTCTTCTACATGTTGCAAGCGGAGGCTGCCGAGCGTAGTCTTGACGTGATTAGATATCCCCTCTTGTTACGGCATTCGCAGATTCGGTCCATCGATATGGCCCTTTACACATATATTCATGCATATGTAGTGTAGCTCCTTGCTTGCAGTACTTTGGATGAGTACTCACGGTTGCCTTGTTCCCCTTTTCCCCTTTCTTTACCCGGTTGCTGCGACGCACGATGGAGCCGGGAGCGACGCCACCGTCGATGGCGACTACTACCCGGAGGTGCCTATCACACGTGCTGCCCTACCGATTTACGACCTGGAGTAGTTTAGGAGGATCGAGGCGGGAGGCCTGCGCCTCTTCGATCTGTATCCTAGTTTGTGCTAGCCATCTTATGGCATCTTGTTTAACTTATGTCTGTACTCAGATATTGTTGCCTCCGCTGACTCGTCTATGATCGAGCACTTGTATTCGAGCCCTCTGGCTTGTAATATGATGCTTGTATGACTTATTTTATTTGTAGAGTTGTGTTGTGATATCTTCCCGTGAGTCCCTAATCTTGATCGTACACATTTGCGTGCATGATTAGTGTACGATTGAATCGGGGGCGTCACATGGTCATTACTCACTTATGCGGACTCCAGGGAGTTTTTGGTTATTGGGTGCAACCGGTGGGAGACGGTAGCACGGGCTATTTTTAGCCGATTTGGATGACGAGCTAATAATAGGCTAGGTGTATAGGCACCGTAACCTGTTCTGTCTTACCGGATGTGGCATCTTTTTTGTGTTTTCTTTCGTTTTGCACTAAGATTGTGGGTCTTTTGTGATTCTAAGACTTTGTTAAATTACTTTTAATAAAATGGTTGTATGCATCGATTGATGCAGAGGCCGAGGGTTTTTCCTCCTTTTTCAAAAAAAATGAGATTGATTTATCATCAAACGTCCACTGTTATTTTATTTTTTTGAAATGGAACACTAGGATTCCATACTTCACACCGGCTCAACAAAATCGCTGTCCATCATAACACTTATATCATCTGGGGGTGCTTTGGTTATTAGCTAACAGGCACCTGATGAACTGCAAGTAAAGATTTTACTAAAGGAATAACGGTTGGCTCTCTTTGATTGGTCGGGAAGGAAAAAATAACGCTTCGGGATAACGGTTGGCCTAGCCTCCTACCACTGCTACCCTCCGACATGATGGGTGGAGCAGTGGAGGGGCCGGACGAAGGCCTTGCGTCTCGAAGCTGACGGTGGTGATGCATGCGGGTGTCACTTTCCTCTGGGGCACCGTCTTGGTCCCTTCCCCTCACTGTTGGCATTCTGGGTGAAAACCTTGGTCCACTTTGGCAAATGCGGCATCGAGACATATGGAGTCGTTATCTTGTTGAGGGTGTCGTCAATGAGTGTGAGTGGTTATCGGTTGTGGCGATGAATCACATGCGCTTCTCCTCGACGGCACTCTAACGGCATTTGGTAACGCACTCTTGCGTCTTAGAAATGTTGTTTCGTCTTTTTTCTGGTTAGCTTTTGAGGATTTCCTCGACACCATGTACACTTTTGGACCGAGTGGCTTTATAATATAAAGCAGGGCGAGAGGCTGTTTTGAGAACAAGAAAGATAAACGTCTGACATTGTAAGCGTTAGGCAGAAATGAAAACATGATAACATTACAAACTATGATCCACAACAATAGCCTCTGTTTTTTTGTTTCCTGGATTAAAGTATGTTAAGGTGTGATCAGTACTCTGTTTCATTAACCCCGCTATATGGAGGATAAAATTGAGGTGGTTGTTTTTAACACATGTTTTCTCTGAAGAATATAAAAGGTTTCCTAACAATCTTGAAAATGGGCAAAGGATTCCGCATTCAACTCTATCCGGCCGGCTAAGCTCTGGCATCAACCTCTGTTTGTGACACTATTGCACGCAACTGATGTACGAGCCGTGTTGGCAACTTAAGTCTACGTCACGCTGCATATTCCTCCGGAATAATTATTCAGGTTTCACCGGTCAGAACACTGACCAGCCGTTCGTTGCTTTTCTTCACCGGTCAGAACACTGACCAACCGTTCATTGCTGTTCCTAATATATTAGTTGTAGGCTGAACTGCAAATATCCGCTCGTCAACCAGTTAGATGATTAATCATGTGAACCTCCCGTCAAAAAGGCGAAAGGCTGCATAAATAAGTCCCCAACTTACAGGTCGTTGCAGCAACACAAGGAAATAGATTGGTGTCGGGAACTTGGAATACACCTGAACAGGAACATCATGGTGCCTTTTAGAAGCACTTTTTTCCTTATGTAGTACATGACAGAAATTGAAGTTCCTCTGAACCAGATTGACATGGAAGCTTAAAGAGCACTGAGTAGTCCGTCAGACATGATAATGACAGCTACTCTCTCCGTTTCATAATATAGTGCATATAGAATATATATTTTTTAAGTCAAACCTGACAAACTTTTGATCAAGTTTGTGAAAAAAAATATTTACATCTAGAATGCCAAAAATATATCAGTAAGTTCATCATAAGATGTAGTTTCATATTTTTATGTATTTGATATTTTCTATAAACTTGATTAGAGTTTAATTTGTTAAAAAAAATCAATACGCACTACATTACGGAACGGAGGAATATTGCAGTATATATGAAACAACTGAACTCAGCCAACCGACCCCAAGCCATGCGCCCGTCACACGTGCTGGCAACATGCATCCCACGTTGGTCCCGTGTTGGGTAACTTCTATTTTAAACCTTGAACTCACAGAGCTCGTCGGAACCGAATCCCGACGTCTGAATCCCTGAAATCGATACCATCATCTTTTTGATCCCGGTCAATATCAACCCTGAACCTGTTTGATGCACCGGGAAAAGATCCATCCCATCCAGTATCACAGTTTACTGTCGCCGACGTCCATGCCCCACATGTCATATATACATCCTCTGTCCTCAATCCCGTCCACTCTTTCTCCTGAAAATTAGCGCCGGTCCAGCCTCTGCCTCGTCCACTTCCTCCTCAACTACGCTGGCTCTAGCACGACGTCGCCGACGCCAGCACTGGCGGCAAGGCGACAGAGGAGGGACAGGAGCTGTAGAGGGACGGACCGCGATGGTATGTGCGTCTACATGGTGGAACAATGCATGCACGCCGAGGATGTGGGAGAGTGGCACGGCGCGAGCAGCTTGGTTGATGTGCCGGACCTGCGTGCCGGCGATCTTTGTCACGACGTTGGCCGCCATGAAGTGCACTACGCGGCGCGCGTGTACATCGGCTGCACGGGCCAGCTCGACTTCGTGTTCGAGTCCTCGGTACGCGAACTGCACCTTGATTGTGAGGAACAAAGCTCAGAGCTGGTTCTGCCGTACGAGACGATGACCGTGTCGGCGCATCCCACCATGGTCGATTACGCACAGCCCCAAGATGAGTCGTCGCCGAGTACTCTGTGGTGAACACTATTGTGCAAAGCTGACTCAGCCAATGATTTTGGTATTCCAGCTTATTCACGTAGTGACTTACACGCCGGCAGCTAGCTAGTCGCCGTTCAATGGACGCGCAAATAGAGCACGGCCTCTGACTCGGCTTCGGCGTCTCGGCGGGTGTCGGGGCATGCCGTGGAGTCTACCACGCACCGCAGTACTGTCGCTCGGCGAGCTCGGCGCGGCAGCAGAGGAGAAAAAGATGTATATGGCGTGTACAGTAGGAGAACCTGTAATCCCGGCAAGGATTGCCTTTTTCCAGTGCAACAAACATGTCTAGGATTAGTGTAGGGCTGGTATTGACCGGGATCAGAGAAGTCAGGGTATCAATTTCAAGGATTCAAATGTTGATGTTCCATTCCGACGAGGTCTACAAGTTTAAGGTTTAAAACAGACTTTACTCCCCCGTGTTTAAAGCGGTAGCATTCCAGCCTTATTCAACTGCGAAGTGACCTCCTTCACGGGTTTCTCTTCAGAGCCTCTCCCCCTTCTCCATCTCTCTCTGACGACGAAGCTCGCTTCCCCTCCATCCCACTCGTTTGAGTAGCGCAGCGAGTTTTTTGGGTGCGTCACAGGGTTGCGAGCAGCTGCGTCGCCGCAATCTGCCCGGCCATGCACGACCGCAATCTGCCCCGGTCACCGAGTATGCAAGGCCATGGCTACTAGCTCGCCCCGACGATGCTACACGTGCGCCTGATCGCTGTCGACTTCATGACCACGCCGCAGCCCCACCCTTTCCTCACTACCGTTGTGACTAGCTGACGCCGAAGCTGGGACCGGCACCCAACAACATTACGACCGGCAGATGTGGATGCTAGGACAGTGTCTCTGCGATGCTGGAACTTGCAGCAGGGAGTACTGCGACCAGCAGCACAGGATGCTGGAACCAGCAGCGGGGCGTGTTGCGACCGCGACAAACATGTTACGACCGGCAGATGTGGATGCTAGGACCGTGCCTCTACGATGCTGGAACTTGCAACAGGGAGTACTGCGATTGGCAGCACGGGATGCTGGTACCAGCAGTGGGGCGTGTTGCGACCGCGACAAACATGTGCAGGAACCGGCTGACTATACCGCGTACTGGAAGCTAGAACCGTAGGTGCCCCCGCAAAAAAAAAAACCCTAGGTCAGCAATGCCCCGAAAACCCTAGGTCATCGATGTTGGAACATAGCCCAGCGATGCTGGAAACCCGGACCACTGATGTTGGAAGCGATATCAACGAATCTGAAACACACAAACCGACGATGGCGCAAACTCGACGCCGGTGCTGCAAACCACGCCGGTGCTGCAAACCGGCCACCACGATGCTGCAAACCGGCCGCCACAAAGCGATGCTGGAGTCCCATGGGCTCACCTCCAAGGACGAGCCACACAAGGCCACGACCATAGCATAGTGCTTCACAGAGAGGGGCGAGCAGCACCGTCAACAGGCATCTACTACACGGCAGGAGGCATGTGAGTATTTTTCTTTCCTCGCTCGTGGGCCATGTGTTGTAGAGAGGTGGATGAGGAGGAACGAGCGATCCTAGGCGTTGATGTGCTTTTGATCTGACAGCTCGCCCACCGATCTAGCACTTGACCGGCGCAGAGGGATGTCCCAGTATATAACAGCTCAACGGTATGAGTTCCAGAAACCTACTATACATTACACATACAGAACACAGCGGAAGCACTACTACGCGTCATCACCGAGATCAGTGTTCTTAGCCTAGGAGTTTAGACATTGAGTAACATGCTTCCGAGACACCTAACACACTTGTCAAGCCAAAATAAAATAAAAATAAACATCACATGGAAATTTCGCCAGCCCATAACAACACTGTGATGAACTTCCCGCCACCTAACATCATCATTACCGGCACATGACTTGAGAACTTCCCTTCAAACTCAAAACTAGTTTTCGGGACCATCAGACTGAATCCATGCTTAAATTATAAACCTACCTGCTTACCAGGCACCTTCCAGAACGAGAACGCCACCAGAAGTGGAAGATATCATGTACAGTAATAAAGAAGCATACAGATCGCATCATCTCAGCAACCACTGCCCACTGTTAGTTTCTGGATAGAAATCCCAGAAAAATAGCCGTCACACTCAGTTTCCTAGTCGAGTGGCCTTGATGCTTGGGCATTTGGGTTGCACGGTTTGGAACTGGAACGATTCTTGACAAGTGGAACCAACGATTGGACGACGTCGGCCATCAGTGGCCTATAGTCAGCCTCCGGTTGAACGCACATGGCAGCGATAGCAGCCACTTGAACAGCATCTTTCAATGAATATTGACCTTCCAGTGATGGATCCAGGATCTGGACAACCTTTTCTCGATCAGTGAGCATAGGTAATGCCTGCATCAATGCAACAAGTGAAGGGTTAGGTGTATGCAAAGTTCAGACATGGAGAAAAAAATTCATGAAACCATGACCTTTTACTACCAAGAACAATAAGAGGAAGATGGATCCAAATTAAGAAAAGTGATGTCGTGACTAACAAGCACATCAAAATCATAGCGCAGCTGAAATTACATAATCAGAGTGCATGTACACATTTTCAGAGAAATACACTTTTATTTATGTAGACTATAGTATCTATAGTTCTATACATTATTCAATTAACATTATGCTTCAAAATTGCAGAAACAAAATTGAAATTAAGGCCACAACAATTAGAAACTCAATTTTTCAGCTAATGTTATGCTTGGTTGCTTACCCAGTTAACTAGAACACCTTCCCCAGGAGGCCTCTTCATATCAACTGGTACCCTGCCAGTAAGCAATTCCAGAAGCACAACCCCATAACTGTACACATCTGATTTGGTTGTCAAATGCCCAGTTAATGCATATCTACAGATTTCCAGCAGGTGCACAATATTAGACATAATAGTCGGTCGAGTAAAACACGAAAAAGGTACTGCACATGTCAGTATCAAATTTATGTTCTTGCACGATGGACTTTGCATGCTCGAGAGAGAAAAAAGTTAACATAAGGACTGCAAATCAAAGTAATTTCTTTTCCGAAGCAAATCAAAGGTATCTAGTCTTACTCTGGTGCCACATAGCCCTGTGTGCCTAAAACTCGAGTTGACACATGACCACCAGCTCTATCAGACCCAAGCTTGGCCAAACCGAAGTCTGAGACTCTTGCATGGAAGTCCTTGTCCAAGAGAATGTTGCTGCTCTTGAAGTCCCTGTGTATAACAGGTGGAGTAACACGCTCATGGAGATACTCCAGACCTTTTGCTGCTTCAAGAGCTATTCTCATCCGTGTCGGCCAGTCCAATTTTGAGATGCCGCCACAGGAACCTACATTGATAGCTTTAACATTGTCAGTCGATGATAAGAACAGGCTTAAGGAATAGTGTCGATTAATACTTTATCCACTACATTAACATTTCCATATCAATCTTAAAAAAAAATTGAAACGGAGGCAAAAGATTTGCCTCATATATTAAATAAGGAGAGGAGAGTTTGTTACAACACACACCCAGAATACGGCATGACAATTATTCTCGCAATAGAAAAGACCGTAACTTCTTTGCCCCGGCGGTGATCCAAAGGTTTGCCTCGTCGATGATGGTGTTGAGTAGAGTTGGCGGAGCCTTGCTCTTATGCCGGAACACTTGTGTTTCTCTCGTTCCAAATGACCCACGACACAAGCATGGTGATCGAGGCCTTCGCTTTTCGGTTGGTGGTGCCCACGGCGCTCATGCTCGCCCACCATGTCTTGACTGAGTCGAAGGAGCTCCACGCCGACGTGTCCATGTCGTGTATGAGAAATTTCTGAATAACCAAATTCCAAAGCCTCAATGTGAAGCGGCATCTGAAGAATAGATGTGTTCCACATTCTTGCACTCCCCGCACAAGGGCAGGCCTAATTTGGCCAACCCCGCTTAGCCAGTCTATCGGCGGTCCAAATTCTATCTTGCAGTGCGAGCCAAGCAAAGAACTTGACCTTCGGTGGGGCCCAAGGCTTCCAAACCATTTGGTCCATGGGGGAGAGGACCAAACCCAAAAATTGTGCCTTGTAAGCAGAGGCCGTAGAGTAATGCCCAGAGTCCGAGTGTTTCCATACTATGTCGTCCTCAGCAAGCTCATCAAGATGCACCTCATGCAGAAGCATCCAAAGGGTGAAGAATTGTGTAACGTGTTCGGTGGAAACAACCGCAGGTGGCCTGATTTTGAGGATCCACGCGTTTTCCTTGAGGGCCTCCCGTACCTTCCAATGTTTCCGCGATGAAGACTCGTAGATGAGAGGAGCAATGTCCTTGGGCTTGCGCCCAAGAAGCCAAGGGGATTCCCAGAAGGGTGTCTTCGCCCCATTCCCGACCTTGATTGTGGTGCTAGCATAGAAGAAGTTGAGATCTTCCTTATCACACGGGTTACCTCTCCCAACCCACAATTTTGTTGGCTCCTTCCATTCATACTAAGGCCACCGCAGTCTCAAGGCCCGCGCGAACTTATTGGTGTTGAGGACCCCAAGCCCACCATAAGCAAGCGGCCGACAAACAATGTCCCAATTGACCTTGCATTTTGCCCCGGTTGTCTTATCTGACCCAGACCACAGGAAGGCCCTCTCAAGCTTGTCGATGTTTTGGAGGATGGTGGGCTGTATGACAAGCGGCGTGATGAAGTAGATCACTTGGGAAGCGAGCACCGACTTGACAAGAGCCGTGCGCCCAATGGTGGTGATGTTCTGGCCCTCATATGTTGTCAATCTGCTTGCCACCTTGTCCACAAGGAATTGCAAGTCGACGATCTTTAGCTTCCACACAGAGAGTGGTAGGCCCAAATATCGTAGCGGGAAGGAGGCCCTAACAGCCGGCAGCCTTGGGTGATTTGCCCCAAGTCAAGGTTACCGCACCGAATCGAAACCATCGAGCTCTTATGGAAATTGGTGCACAGACCGGTGACATCCCCAAAGCCTCTCAGAATAGTCGCAAGGTTGTCCACATCACTTTTAATCGGAGCTACAAACACGGCTGCGTCGTCCGCATAGAGGGAGGTACGCACCATGACACCTCTCCCTCGGAGCTTATGAAGCAGCCCCTTTTTTGTCGCTATGTCGAGGATACGCTGTAGGGGGTCAATAGCTATGACAAACAAGAGTGGAGAGACGGGGTCCCCTTGGCGTAGCCCCTGGCCGTGCTTGATGGGAGCACCAGGTACTCCATTCAAGAGGATCCTCGAAGATGAGGAACATAGGAGTGCCGCAATCCACTCTCGGAATTTGCTTGGGAAACCTCGTCTCCGAAGGAGGTTAAGCAAATACTCCCATTTGACAGAGTCAAAGGCCTTGCGAATGTCCAACTTGAATAGCAGGGAGGGGGTCTTGCTCTTGTGAAGGCGCCGCGCGAGGTTTCGAATATACATGAAGTTGTCATGGATGCTCCGTGTTTTGATGAAAGCACTTTGAGCGTTGGAGACGAGGGTGGACATATGCGGTCCAAGCCTTATGGAGAGCACTTTTGCAATGATCTTGGCGATTCCATGAATGAGACTGATGGGTCTATAATCGACGATGCTCTCCGCCCCATCCTTCTTGGGAAGCAGCACAACATACGCAGAATTGAGCCAGTGAAGATTTGACATTTCAGAAACTGCCAACTAGACGCATGCATAAAAGAGTGCCAACGCATACTAACAAAGCAAGAGCGTACGATATAGAGAAAATTCCTCCTATGCCACGAATAACTCTCAAGCTCCTGATTACCAATGGACAAGTCCTTTGTTCCTTCCAAGCCACCAGTTTTCATTTCACTCCTCCCTTCTATTCTATGACATCTATCTGACCATTATGACCTTGAGTTATAGGGTGTATAAATAAGTACCATCACACGGGGGCAACATGGTGACCATTGCTGGCATGGAGGGAAGAAAATATAAATCTGGTGGCAAGGAAGGAACAGGAAAGTATTCAGTGGCAAATCAGGGACTGGTGCATCTGTGTGTGTACCTGGTAGTACATTTTGCCTTGCATATTTCTAAATTATAATATCAAGAATTATCCTAAGTTGATAACACGCCATATGTAGAAACTTACAAATGTCTTCTGAAAATGCTAATTTACCTTCAAAAGGCACCTCAATAAAGTCCATATACAAAATGCTAGATGATTTGACTAAACTGGAAAGCTCATTTGACAGAATGGCATCAGTCCCAAACCAAACACAAGATAAACAACTTCACAATTTTCTAAGAAATGGTTTTTTATTCAGGACACGGTCCATTCTTTCCTGATTAAAGATGCAAGCTACACGATAGGACAAGCAAGTTCTTATCTTGAAGAAAGAAGTTGGCCGTGAAACCTATTTGTTTCACTAGTAGTTCCTATACTCTTCTACTAATAAATAAACTGACACCAGCAGACGGTAAGCATGTTTTCTTTCACAACAATAGTACAATACCAAGCCAATAGCATTGATATTAGATAGTACACTTAATCTCATCTTGTAACATGTAAATGGCTCCAATTTAGTTAAGAAGCTGCATGAATAATTTCTGGGGGGTATAGGACCTCATGAAGAAATGCTATGTGTGCACTACAGAAGGCATGACACTACCAACATTGTACCTATACTCAAATTCGTGAGGTAACTACTAACCTTGCTGAGATCCATTACATTTACCAATTAATCAACAACCTAGAGACAGAAACAACGATTAATTGGTTGGGACATCAAATGACAGCATGTATGTTGGGAACTAGATATATCTTTGTGCTTATTCTTCATAATTTGAAAATACGATTGATTTTATTTCAGACTGAAACTTTGAAGTAGATGATTATCTAGGTTTAACAGTTAGGTATTATGAACTGTTTGGTTTGAGGAACCGGATGGTGAATTGTCATGCAATCCTAGGTATCTTTTGAGTAAATGGATATTCAAGTTGTTAACCGAGGATGGTGTTTGGCAATCGCTATTGCGAAACAAATATTTGGGACACAAACCACTTACTTCGGTTGAAGCCAAGCCAACGGACTCACACTTATGGAAGAGACTAATGAAGGTGAAGAAAGTTTTTTCACAATTTGCATCGTTTAAGGTAGAGAATGGGGAACCAGTGTGTTTATGGGAACATAAATGGATCGGGACATGCCCTTATCAGCTATGTACCCAAGATTATTTAATATTGTCCGTCATAAGGATGCCACGGTAGACGCTCTTTTCGGGTTTAGAATACTTTGGTTGATTTTCGACATTCACTCATTTGACAGCATTTAATTGATTGGAACGAGATCGTCCTCAAAGTAGTGGAGCTTCAATAACTCAGGGACAAGACTTGTTTAGGTGGGATCTTCAGACCACACAAGTGTTTTCTGTGCACTCCATGTACTCGGCTTTAATGGATAAGCGAGTCAGATGTAGATCAAAATGGTTATGGCGTCTCAAACTGCCTCTTAAAATTAAACTGTTCATGTGGTATTTATGCACGAGCGTAGTCCTTACTAAGAGCAAGTATAATAGAGCTGAGTCAGCGGGCTATAAGGAATAAACTAGTATATTTCTGCTTAGTTGGAGGAAAGAGAAGAGGAGAGAGAAGGTAAGCGGGCTCTTCGTGAAGAGCCAGCTCTAGCACGTGCTCCTAGGCACTTTGTGAGAATGAAAGATGGGCCACATAATAAAAAATAGTACACTCTTTTGATCTACTATTGTACATGTTGGCTATAAGATGAGCTGTAGATGACATGGCACTGGCTTATAGCCATCAGCTGGCTATACTATTAACCATGCTCTAAGGATAATTTACAGGCGGACACACGTTGTAGCTTTTGCAGGAAATTATCCAACACCTTTTCTTTGATTGTGCATTGGCTAAGTGTACCATGTTGTGCTGTGAAGTTCGCCTTTTTAACATCACACCACCTTGTGGTTTTCTCGTATTTTTGGGTCATGGTTGCCGCGCGGGGGGGTGATAAGTCATGAAAACACTCTTTTTGTGGGGGACGCAGCGTTATTTTGGTCTGTTTGGCTATGCAGGAATGATGTTCTTTTTGACAAAAAAAAAGTTCTCTTGTATGCAGGTGCTACTCTCATGCACCAATTGGTTGAGATCATGGGCATTATTACAAAAGGAGCAGTGCAAGGATTCGATAGAGGTTGGCGCCAAGTGGCTCGAATGGATTACCACAGAACTTATGTCCCGATTTGGATGACGTGTCAGTGACAGATTTCTTAGTTTATAGAGTAGTCTTGCTTGCTGAGTTATTATCTGGATCTTTTGGTCTCAAACTTTTTGGTTGAGATCATTTTTCTTGATGTAATGAACATTTTAATAAGTTTGGCTGCATGCATCTATGATGCAGAAGTCGGGGGTAATAAACGCTTCTATCGTCTTCTAAAAAAAATTCCTAGCCCCTTGTTTGGTTTGAGAATGGTTGGTCCATCCATTACCACATCTAACTACATAGCTTTAGTTATAAATGTGTGATTAGGTCATGCCACCAATTTCAAGGGATCAACCATGATAGACCAACCAAACCATGATGGATTGGTGTTCCTGAAAACCAAATAGCCCCGATAATGTACCAACTCTATTCCTCACAAAGGCTCGGTGGAGTATTGCCACACATTCAAGCATCAAACGATTACAATGATACTAAAGGAGTATTGCCATAACCTCTGGTCATAATATAAATAGAAAAAAAAATCTACTTTACAACCTTCAACTCTTACTGAAGTTCACTTTACAACCTTAAACTCCTAAATCGTTTTTTTAACCCCTAACGATGAAATCTGCAAACTCCACAACCTCGGTCCCGACTCAGATGGTTTCGTGCTGACTCAGATGCCATGTGGAGGACAGCCTGGACTGCTTATCCACACCAGTGGACTGCGGCATCAGAAAATTGCATTAAATACCTATTTTTCTCTAAATAGCAGCCTGAATAGCAAGGCGAATAAGTTCTTTATGCAGTTAGCTGACATGGCAGTCTGATGACGTGGATGAGTTGTCCAGGTTGTCTGTTACATGGCATCATATTAAGACGAAACCACCTGAGACTGGACCAAGGTTGTAAAGGAATAGCTTTGGTAGTTGGAGGCTAAAAATAATCCATTTAAGAGTTGAAGGTAATAATGTGAATTTCAGCAAGAGTTGAAGGTTGTAAAGCGGACTATTTACATAAAAATATTCAACTTCCCATAACATTTGTCAAATGCTGAAAAGTCATATAAATCAAACTTAGACAATTCACCTTTTGTTGTTTAATGCTACTTCCCCTCCTTGTAGTCACATATAATCTTTGCTTCTACAGGAAGGCGAAATTGTTATGTCTAATTGTCTATTTCTTTCCTCCTCCAACTAGTACACGGGGTTCTGGACATGCATCACAACAAAACATTCCCAACCTAATACTGCCAGTATTAATCCTTGAACCAATGAACTCAGTTAGGTCCCTACATGTACTAGCTCTGGAATTCGAAGATTATGCCAACCAAAGCCAATGCAAACTAACACTAGGGATATAGATCCCGCCCAAATAAGACCCATACTCTGGTGTTTCAGCGTCATGGGACTTGAGTAACAATGTCAAACACCTTTCATGATCTGTGCACATCAAAGCACATACATATTTGATGTAATAAAGATGGCCATACCTCCATTTGGGTAAAGATGCTCCTGGAGACACCCATTGGCCATGAACTCATACACCAGTAGCCGGTGTCCACCCTCTGAGCAATGGCCAATCAAGCCCAACAAATAAGATGATCGAAGCCGACTCAACAGCTCAACCTACATAAAGATCACATCAGAATAAACATCACCAAATTTCCAAATTTACCAGCCACACAACTAATTAATTGATAAGGATTTAGTAAGTCAAATAGCACCAACCTCTAGCTAAAATTCAAAATATTACAACCTGACATATAGTCAAGACTACAAGCAGTCAAGCCTTCTGACTAAGCTCTTCATATATCTGGTTTGATTCCGTAAACAAAATCTGATTTGAAGCCAATACAACTAAGAAACCAACAAATAGCTGAAAGCCTGAAAACTTCCAGAAAAATGACACCCAAAATCTCCAACAATCTAGCTGAACTCAAAAACATCTGTCCTTCACCACCATATGATTCATAAATGTCTTTCACAAAGGGCAAGCCAAAATAAACCCCACAGCGACCCCATTTCCCCTCAGCAAACACCGTGATTTCTCCATCCAGACCGCACAAACTTGGCCGTGGTGGAATGGCCACTTGAAGAACCAGCATTTACCATTGGCACTAGGTACTCGAAATGCACAATTCGTACTACTACAACGTTATGGCCCAGACCAGCTCACCTCCATCTCAAACTCCTCCTCGCCCTGCTTCCCGGGGCGGTCCATGAGCTTGACCGCGACCTTCCTCCCGTCGGGGAGCAGCCCGCGGTAGACGGCCCCGAAGCTCCCCTGCCCCACCATATTCGCCCGCCCGAAGCCGCCCGTCGCCGCGTGCAGTTGCCTGTAGCCGAACACCTGCACGCCCCTCTCGGCGCCGACCACCAGCGCCCCAGCCGCGGCCCCGTCGCTGGCGGAGTTGCTGGACGGGCTCTCCTTCCCCTGCGTCGGGACCACGGGAGCCGGCAGGGGCAGCGGGGGAGGGGAGGAGGAGCGCTTGGGGAGTGGGTGCGAGTTGAGGCGGCGGGAGACCTTGCGGGTGATGTAGCAGTAGTAGGCAAAGGCGGCGATGAGAGAGAGGAGCGAGAGCGCAGCGAGGGAGACGATGACAATGAGCGCCACCGACTCCTCGCGCTTGTAATCGTCGCCGCCGCTCGACATTGGCGCGGGGGCTCGCCGGAAGGAACCCTAGGTCTGAGGGGTTGGAGAGAAGGGAGTGGTGATTTGGGGAGGTCGACGAGGGTTTTGGGGGGTTTGGGAGTGGCGGAGCGGAATGGAGACTGTGGAGTGGAGCTGCGTGGCGGCGGAAAGCTCTCCTTTTCTTGGGAATTGTTTGCCAACGGCGCACCGGCCGAACGATTCGGCCGGTCGCTCGCGAGCCACCTGGGTCTAGCGATCCCCCGCGCTCGCGAGCCACCTGGGCCCACACATTATTTTTTTTCAAACAACCTTATCTTGTTCCCCGCATCCTCTCCTTTCTTCCCCTCGCAGCCTTGTTTCTTTGTCGCCACGAACGACGAAGCTTTGATGTTTTTGCTACCAGCTGCTTGCACCGGTGCTTCAAAGCGGCATGGACCGGGCCGGCGTAAAGATGACCGGCGGTCTTTGGCTACTTTGTCGTCATCAAGCAAAGAACGATTTTCTTTGCTAGGAAGCGAGAGATGCCCTGACTATCTGCTGCCATGGCGGAACAGCGTGTATCTGATCTGCATCCTCGATGTAAAAAGCTTCAACCACACTTCAAAAAGGCTTCAACCATAGATAGAAAAGCTTCAATCGGCGACCAACTAAAAAGCTTCAACCATAGATAGATTTTGCTCTCGCCGCGAGGGTTTTGCTACAACCATCATGGCGGGCTGTGACCTCGTCGGCGGCGGCGATGATTTTTGCTGCAACCGTTGTCATTTTTGCTACGACCGATCATTTTTTCTCGCTACATCCATTCAACGACACATTTTGCTACCATGGAAAGCGCATCCGGTTGTATGTTTCGCGTTGGCGAACTCGTCCCCGCGACGGCGGAGGTTATTTTCTTTGCAGCGGTCGTCGGTTTTGCTACGACCAACGAGAAAATTTGCTACATCCATTAATGGCGCAGATGTGATGCTGAGCAGCGGCGACAATGATTTTCTTTGCCGTCGCTATTTTTTGCTACCACCGCGAAGTTTTGCTACATCCATCTAAATGGCGTCGATTTGGGCGGCCTTTGTTCGTGCAACCTCGGGCGCGAGCATCGACAACGGCGGTCGAGTTGCGGCCGGCGACACGGTGGTCCGCGACGGACGTGATATGGCGGCGGCGGCTAGGTCTTTGCAAGGATAGGGGCGTTAGGCGTGATGGCGGCGCCGTCTGCTTTGAACCGGCGAGGGCGGTGTCTTTGCGACAACAACACCAAGAACGAGGGCGGCGAGCACCGGTGACGAGGGCGGCGACCGCGGAGGAGGAGTTCCACGAGGTGGCGGTCGGCGGCGGGATGACATCCGCGGCGGCGGCGCGGCGCGGCCTGCGAAGAGGACGAAGAGACGGAATTCAACAGGCAGATCAGACGGTTGAAACGCATTGGATCTAACGGTTAGGGCTAGACCGGCCCAACAGTTGGGCCGGCGCACCGGCGCGTATCATGCCCTTTTCTTTAGGGTCGCGCTAACTGCCACAGGAAGGGAAACGCACCACACATCTTTAATGTAAACAGATTGCCATGTCATCGCATGCATGCACGTAGAAATCTTTTTGGATTTTCAGTTTTTAAAATGTTTTATCTCTTAAACGAAAAATCCGATTGAAAATCCGTTTTCACCATTAAATCCCTCGTGATGAGATCTTCGAAACTAGATCACATGTTGATATGTTTTGATGAAAAAAATTTGAATTAAAAGTTGTCATGCCTATTGCATATGAATTGCCATGATGTTTACACTGAAGTTGCCATGATATGTTTCAGCTATTTTCTTCTACATTTAAAAGTAAATTTTGACATTTATAAGCGGGAATTAAGAAACTAGACTTGCCATGAACCATAAACTAAAATTGCCATGATACATGCACGTAAAATTGCCATGGTTCATACAAAAAATAATTTTCATGGTCAAAGTACTGGAGTTGCCATCATCAAAATACTAAAATTACCATGATCTACAAACTAAAATTGCCACATGGCAACTTTAGTTTAAGCCCTATGGCAACTGCAGCGTAAACATCATGGCAACCTCTGGCAAAAAAAAAATTCGTCGAAACATATCAACATGGGGTCTAGTTTTGAAGATCTCGTCGAGACGGATTTATTGGTGAAAACAGATTTTTAGTTCGCTTTTTTATTTAGGAGATACAACATTTTTAAGCCGAAAACCAAAAAAAATTCTGCTGATGTCATCTATTCATACGTGGCAAAATGAGTGGTGATGAAGGCGTGTGGGCGATGTGCAAATGCCCACACGTGTGGGCGTTAACATTTTCGTTTCTTTATGCGCGGAAACCGAGGTTTGAGACAGTGGGAAATGGTGGGGCCATATAGCCAGTGAGAGAGAGCTCTCCTTACCTTTGCGCTATATTTATTCTTCGAGGGAAAACAGGGACTTTTTTGGAAAAAATTGAAACAAAGGGAAAACATGGGATTATATGCGTCAATTTATAATTTTTCATTGTTTCATGCTTGCATCATACCACTTTTACATATTTCTTGGCAACAATTTATTTTATTTCTATTTGGACTAACCTATTTAACCCAATACTAAAGGCCAGTTTCTGTTTTCTATTGTTTTGGGGTTTTTAGGTAAAACTTCACGGAGCCGTAATGACCTGAAAATTTATATGAATTTTTATTGAATATATCTAAATGTATGGTGCAAGAATCAAAGCAATATGGGCCTCACAAGACACTAGGGCGTGCCTACCCCCCAGGGCGTGGGGAGTTGGCTTGTGGCTCAACCGTAAGTCGGTTGGAGCTCTCATTCGGTCGCAAGGAAGCTAATTATGATAAAAAAATAGTGTGAAAATTTTAGCCTGATCAGAGTTACAAAACTCCGACTATTTAAGAAACAGTGTCCGACCAGAAAAACGGAACTGAACACAGAAGAAATTCTAGAGAAAAGAGGAGAGATCCAATCTCGGAGCGGCTCCCGCCCTCCGGGGGGCATGGACGCCAAGGACCAGAGCGGGAACCCTTCTCTCATCTAGGGGGGGAGTCCAAGCAAGAAGAAGGAGGAGTGGGCGTCTCCCCCCTCTGTCCCGGTGGCGTTGGAGGGCCGCCGGGGGAACCATCGTGGCGGCGATCTACTCCAACAACTTTGCGGACGTTATCAACAACTTTCTGCCTCTCCGTGCGGCGGTGTATCCTCTCTCACCCCATTGTAATCTCTACTTGAACAGGGTTTGAGTATTATCTAATGATGTGTTGCACCTCTACTATGTTTGAGCAGTTTCTTTTTGTCCTATGGGTTAACTGCGGCATGGTATGGTTGATATGAGTTTTATGTTATTATGGTGTTGTCCTATGGTGCCCTCCGTGTCATGCAAGCGTGTGGGGTTCCCGCTATAGGGGGTTGCAATATGTTAATGATTTTCTTATCATGGGATGCGGGAGTGACTGAAGGCTAAACCCAAGTTCGTGAGTTGTTGCATATGAGGTTAAAGTGGACTTTTGACTTAATGCCATGGTTAGGTTTTACCTTAATGAATCTTAGGTAGTTTTTTATGGAAGGAAAGGTAGTTGTGGATGCTTGCTAGAGTTCTAATCATAAGAACATATGATCCAAGTATGGAAAGTATGTTAGCTTAGGTCTCTCCCTCATAAGTATGATGAGTATCACTATCATGTCATATCTAATTGCCTAGGGACAATCCTTTTTCATTGTTCTCCAAAACTTTCTTCTTTATTGTACATTTATTTAAATTTAAACAACAGCTAACTCTTTATTATCTCGCAAAGCTATCTTTTTATTCCCGCAAACTAGTTTTACTTCATGTTCTAGGTAAAGAAACCATTAAGTGTGCATACAGTTGTATTAGTGGTGATAGAACTTGAGAGAATATTAATTCTACCTTTAACTCCTTATTAGGTTTGACACTCTTATTTACCGAAAAGGCTACAACTATCCCCTATACTTGTGGGTTATCAGCAGTCCGACCTGAAAGTGCAACTAATCACCGGGTGGTTTTGGTAATTCATAACAACATATATTTCATTGAACTAATGACCATTCAAGATAAATATTTCAGGATGTTCAATGATTGGCATGGCATGGACTACAGATGTGGACCCCTCAAAATGATAAGGATAAGGATTGGCAAAAGCCCAAGACTCTATTTTTTTGTTTAAGTGATCCAAGATCACATTGAGTTCATAGGAAAGCCTATACTATTAAAAGAGGATGAGGTGGTGTTGCTTAATGATCTTATTGCTCAAGTGCTTAGTGACATTGCTCCAAAATCCCCAGCCACTTTCTCCATCCAAATATGTCCAAACCCTAGTTCCCAACTCGGCCTCATCGATACTTCTCATCCGGAGCCACTGAGTCCATCTGGACTTAGCCACAACCAAAAACCCTAACAATTCGGTCGCACCGACATGGATCTCGGTCCCACCGAGATGGCCTTGCTAGCGCTCTGTGACTTGTTGCAATCATTTTGGTCTCACCGAGAAGTTGCAATTAGTCTCGCCAAGTTGGCTTCACTTCGGTCTCACCGAGTTGATGCAATCGGTGCCACCGAGATGAGGTTTGCCCTAAGCCCTAGCACATCGGTCCAATCGAGTTGTTCCCGTCGGTCCCACCGAGATTCCTAACGTTCATATTTTTGCACAGATCGGTGCCACCGAGATGGGTCAAAAGTGTGTAACGGTTGGATTTTGTGTGGAGGCTAATATACCCCATCCACCCCCTCTTCCTCATCGAGGAGAGCCATCAGAACGTGCCTGAGGACCCACGGGTATAGGGGATCAATCATAGTCCTTTCGATAAGTAAGTGTCGAACCCAACGAGGAGCAGAAGGAAATGACAAGCGGTTTTCAGCAAAGTATTTTCTGCAAGCATTGAAATTATCGGTAACAAATAGTTTGGTAACAAGATATTTCGTAACGGGTAAAAAGTAACAAGTGTAACAAAAGTGCAGCAAGGTGGCCAAATCCTTTTTATAGCAAAGGATAAGCCTGGATGAACTCTTATATAAAGCAAAGCGCTCCCGAGGACACATGGGAATTATCATCAAGTTAGTTTTCATCATGCTCATATGATTCGCGTTAGTTACTTTGATAATTTGATATGTGGGTGGACCAGTGCTTGGGTGTTATCCTTACTTGGACAAGCCTCTCACTTATGATTAGCCCCTCTTGCAAGCATCTGCAACTACAAAAGAAGAATTAAGATAAATCTAATCATATCATGAAACATGTGGATCCAAATCATCCCCTTACGAAGCAACACATAAATTAGGGTTTAAGCTTCTGTCACTCTAGCAACCCATCATCTACTTGCTACTTCCCAATGCCTTCCCCTAGGCCCAAATCATGGTGAAGTGTCACGTAGTCGACATTCACATAACACCACGAGAGGAAAGACAACATACATCTCATCAAAATATCGAACGAATACCAAATTCACATGATTACTTATAACAAGACTTCTCCCATGTCCTCATGAACAAAAGTAACTACTCACAAAGCATTTTCATATTCAAGAACAAAGGAGTATTGAATATCATTAAGGATCTGAACATATGATCTTCCACCAAATAAACCAACTAGCATCAACTATAAGGAGTAATCAACACTACTAGCAACCCACAGGTACCAATATGAGGTTTTTGGACAAAGATTGGATACAAGAGATGAACTAGGGTTTGAGAGGAGATTGTGCTGGTGAAGATGTTGATGAAGATTGACCCTCCCTGGCTCCCTCGATGAGAGGATCGTTGGTGATGATGATGCCTTCAGTTTCCCCCTACGGGAGAGAAGTTTCCCCGGCGGAATCGCTCCACCGGAGCCCTAGATTGCTTTTGCCCAGGTTTCGCCTCGAGACGGCGGCGCTTTGTCCCGAAAGCCTTCTAGGTCAAAACACTTAATATAGCAGAAGATGGACGTCGGGGGCTGGCCAGGGGGCTCACAAGCTCGGGAGGCGCACCCTGGGGGTAGGGCGCGACCCCAAGATTGTGGCCACCTGGTGGGTCCCCTTCTGTTCTTTTTTATATATTCCAATACAATTCTCCGTCAAATTTCAGGAAATTTGGAGTTGTGCAGAATAGGTATCTCAGATTTGTTCCTTTCCGGTCCGGAATTCCAGCTGCCGGAATTCACCCTCTTCATATAATTATTGCAAAATAGATAGAAAAGGCATAATAATTGTATCATAAAGTAAAATAACAATCCATAATGCAATAAATATCAACCCGGGTTCCGCCTCGAGACGGCGACGCTTTGTCCTGAAAACCTTCTAGGTCAAAACCCTTCATATATGTGACGCCCCCGATTCAATCGTACACTAATCATGCACGTAAACGTGTACGATCAAGATCAGGGACTCACGGGAAGATATCACAACACAACTCTAAAACATAAATAAGTCATACAAGCATCATAATACAAGCCGGGGCCTCGAGGGCTCGAATACAAGTGCTCGATCATAGGCGAGTCGCGGAAGCAACAATATCTGAGTACATACATAAGTTAAACAAGTTGCCATAAGATGGCTAGCACAAAGCGGGATCTGAGATCGAAGAGGCGCAGCCTCCCGCACAGGATCCTCCTAAACTACTCTCGATCGTCGGCGTGGGCTGCACGTAGTAGTAGGCACCTCCGATTAGTAGCGAGAGTAAATGCGTCAGCAGTGGCGTCGGCTCCTGGCTCCAAGCATATGGTTGCGACAACCATGTAGAAGGGAAAAGGGAAAAGAGGAGAAAAGCAACCGTGGGTACTCATCCAAAGTACTACAAGCAAGGAGCTACACTACATATGCATGGGTATATGTGTATAGGGCCATATCGGTGGTGAGCTGCAGAATGCCGAGAATAAGAGGGGATAGCTAATCACGTCAAGACTACGCTCGGAAGCCTCCGTCTTGCAGCATGTAGAAGAGAGTAGATGAAGTCCTCCAAGTAGCATCGCATAGCATAATCCTACCCGGCAATCCCCTCCCCGTAGCCCTATTAGAGAGCGATCACCGGGTTGTATCTGGCACTTGGAAGGGTGTGCTTTATTAAGTATCCGGTTCTAGTTGTCATAAGGTCAAGGTACCCAAGTCGTCCTATTACCGAAGATCACGGCTATTCGAATAGATAAACTGGGTGCACCACATAACCCAACACGCTTGATCCCATTTGGCCGGACACACTTTCCTGAGTCATGCCCGGCCTCGGGAGATCAACACGTCGCAACCCCACCTAGGCCAACAGAGAGGTCAAGACGCGGTCTAAACCTAAGCGCCTGAAGTGCAGGCCCATCGCCCTTAGCACACCTGCACGTTTGAACGCGGCCGGAAGCAGAACTAGCCCCCTTAATACAAGAGCAGGCTTACGTTCCAATCTGGCGCGCGCCGCTCAGTCGCTGACGTCACGAAGGCTTCGGCCGATACCACGACGTCGAGTGCCCATAACTTTCCCACGTAGTTGGTTAGTGCGTATAGACCAAATGGCCAGACTCAGATCAAATACCAAGATCTCGTTAATCGTGTTAAGTATCCGCGAATGCCGACCAGGGCCAGGCCCACCTCTCTCCTAGGTGGTCTCAACCTACCCTGTCGCTCCGCCACAAAGTAACAGTCGGGGCCGTCGGGAACCCAGGCCCACCTCTACTGGGATGGAGCCACCTGCCCCTTCAGCCCCCATCTCCAAACAGTATCATAAGTAATGTAACAGTATAAAGTATATAGTGTATGCCCGTGATCACCTCCCGGTGATCACGACCCGATAATATAGCATGGCGGGACGGACAAGAGTGTAGGGCCACCGATGGAACACTAGCATCCTATACTAAGCGAGAGGATAGCGGTAAGGGTAACAAGCTGTAGCAACAATGACGAGCTATCAAAGAAGATAGGAATAATCGAAAGCGATAACATGCTACACTACTCTAATGCAAGCGGTATAGAGAAGAATAGGCGATATCGGTGATCAAGGGGGCTTGCTGGTTGCTCTGGCAATAAGGAGGGGTCGTCAACTCCGTGGTCGAACCGGGCAGCACCGGCGTCGGTCTCGTAGTCTCTAGGAGAGAAGAGGGGAAGAAACAATGAATACAATGCAAACAGATGCATAACGATGTATGACATAACAAATAGCGGTGCGGTGTGCCCTAACGCGATGGGTGGTGATACGGTGAAGGAAACATCCGGAAAGTATCCCGGAGTTTAGCGTTTTGGACAGATGAACCGGAAGGAAAAGTTACGTGTTAAGCTATGCTAGGGATGCGTGGTGGACGAACAGGTTGCATATTCGGATACGTCTCGTCGATCTGAGCAACTTTCATGTACAAAGTTTTTTCAACAGAGCTACGGTTTATTTTATATTAATTTTCAAAGTTATAAATCATATTTAGAAATAACAGAATTAATTTAATTAGAAAATGTTTATTGCGTCATCATGACGTCAGCGTGACACCAGCAGTCAGCGTTGACCGTTGACCGGTCAAACAGGGCAGTGGGGCCCGTCTGTCATTGACTGTGATTAACTAAAACAAATCAATTAGTTTAATTAGTGATTAGGTTAGTCTAATCAGGATTAATTAAGTTAATTAATTTAGATAATTAATTAATTATCATTATTTTTTATACTCTCTTTTTTATAATTCCCCTTTTTAAACAAGGGCGTGGGGGCCCCACTGGGCAGTGGCCCATAGGGCCAAACGGGTGCCCGGGCGAGCGGTTACCAAGCGCGAGCGCCCATCGAGGGCGAGGCCATGGCCTCGGCTGGAATTCCCAGCCGCACGCGACGCAGACAAAGAAGGCCGCGGCCCGAGCCGAGGAGGCGGTGGAGGGTGGCCGGGCGGCAATGAAGGCACCGCCGACGAGGGGCAAGCGGCGTCTGCATGAAGCGGCAGCGCAACCGGGCGCTGTTGTTCAAGACGTCTTGGGATGAGCACCGTTGCCTGTGACATCATGAAAGGTGGAGGTGATCGGGGTACGCCACATGCGCAGGGGAGGAGGCGTGCGGGCAAGGGAGGTCTCCGGCAGGTGCGGCGAGGCGCGCGGGCAGACGTCATCGGCAGTGGAAGGGGGACTGGGCCGGGCGCGAGGCAGTAGCAGCAGCACACACACGGGAGGGAGGCAAGGCGCGGGCAGCGCATGCACAGGGCATCGGCGGCGCTAGCAGCGGCGGGTTGGCCGGAGGTGGCTGGTGGCAACAGCAGCGACAAGCAGAGCGGGGGCCAGAGCTCGGATGTGCGCGAGTGTGGTTCTGCGGCTCGAATTCGAGCAAGCGAAGCAGCTAGGTGGCGTCTACGGACCACCACGAGCACACTTGTGTGCTCGACGGCCAGTCATCGCTGTCCATGACGCAGCGACATGGCCGGAGGCGAGGAGCTTACGGTCATGCGGAGCTACGCCTAGAGGACGAAAGAGAAGGCGAGTATAAGGAGGAAAGGTGCAGGGGCTCTGGCGGTCGAGAGTAGGGGACGGCGAGGCTGGGGATGACTTGGTCGCAGCAAATCGGCGACGAGTAGCTCCGGGCACCGAGGACGAAGACGGGATGATGGCGACGAGTTGGGGCAGCGAGGCGACGAACCCAAGGGGTGGAGAGGACCAGCGATGTGTTGGTTCTTCGCTCATGCTAATACGGAGAGGAGGCGGTGGCCACAGCAACGACGAAGAGCTTGGCGATGGTGGTTGACCATGTATGCGGAAGAGGAAAGCGGCGAGGAGAGGGAAAGAACTGGGTTTGGCACAGGTGGTCGGGGAAGTACTTGTAGGCGACGGGGAGGCTGGATGGCGACACGTGGCCATCCATGGCCATGGACGTGTGAGGGGAAGCCACCCAGCCTCCTGTGAACAGGAGGTGGAAGATAAGAGGGGTGGGCTGATTTCAGTTAGATGGGCCAAGCGGAGTAGATTAGGTCTGTTGTTTTGTTTCTCTTTTCTTTTACTCATGCTTTATAGTGTTATGTTTTATTTTCTATTTATTATAGTTTTATAAAATATAAAACTAGTTCCTAAAATATAATTACTACTTATTCTAATGCCACAATAACTTGCTACCCAAACTAAAATAGTTTCGCAATTATTTAATATTTAAAAGTATTTAGATAGTAGTTTTCGCTACCGTTTTATTCATCTAATAGTATTTAAATATTTTATAAAAGTGAGGTTTCTCCACCATAATTACCTATGCATTATTTGGTTCACTCCGAACATTTTAGTTTCAATATTCGAAAACTTTTATTGTTTGCTTTTTGGATTTGAATCTGGATCGGTTCTAAACTAACACGAGATTAGCAACAGTAATCGTGGTGACGTGGCATCATTACCAGAGGGTTACTGTAGCTTGATTACCTGAGCGTCACAATTATCCTCCACTACAAGAAATCTCGTCCCGACATTTAAGCGGTGGAGTAAGGGTGAAAAAGTGATGGTAGCGAAAACTTAACGAGTCTTCTCGGTCTTGGCTGGCCTTTCAAAGAGGTTGATCCCTTTCGTTGATGTCTTCATTTCTCTGCTTCAAGTCACCATGATCAAGTCGTCATCCTTTCTTCGGTATCTACATCGTCCTACGAACACGACCAAAAGGAAAAACTCCGGAAGAACACATATCCACAAAGCTGGGCATCTGACGGTGAACTCAATGGGAAATACACAAGGTACCCCACGAGTTTTATTTCAGTGAATTCGTTGAGTGCAATATATGATGGTACCAAAGTTTCAAACGGGTAGGCAATCATTCGATGACTAGACACAAGCTGGAATGGGGGTTTGAACAACGAGAATAACATGGTGTTTGATTCCAGGATGAATAATGGTATAGATTTTAGCTCGTGAATCACACACGAAGCCAGGTGTACAGGATACATTAGAATCCGAGTTGTAAAGAAGAGTCAGGTTTTGATCCAGTGGACCTGTGGGTTATGGGCCCACCATGTGGGTTAAAAGTAGGAAGGCAGTGACGACTTGCACGATCATGTAAGCAAGGCATGCCAGAGGATAGCCTGTCAGTTATATCAGCAACAACATCGTTACCAAGGGCGAGGGACGAAGAGAACCATTCTCCTGCTCGTTGAACGAGGCGGACCAATAGGCAAAATTCTCGTCCATCGGTGGTTACCGGAATGTCATCAACAATAGTAACAGGGTCTTACCGACACGATTGTACACCCTGGTGTTTACATAATCAGAAGAATATTACTGCTTAGATCATATAGATCACCGGAAAGGTTAAACAAAACAATGGAAAGGAAAAGGTGATCATCAGATTAAATAGTACAATGGAAAGGAAAATGTGTTTAAACACATTATTCAGGGGTATATCCTTCCCAAGGAGAAACAGAGCATGATATCCATGACAGGATATTACATAGAAAACCATTTAGGAAAGGGGAGAGATATTTCATGCCATTACCCATACAACGGTGTTTGTGTAACATCCCAAAATTCTAAATTTTGGAAAGTTATAAACAAATAGATATATTTGATTGATTGCTTGATTGATTGACTGAAAGTGAGTGAAGCAAAACTTTTGAAAGTTAAATGAGAGGGAATAAAAGGACTTTCCCAAACTTTCATTTTGCTTTTATGAACTTCGGGAATTCAAATTCTTTTCATCACAAAACCCTGGAGAGAAGATGACATGACTTCTTCCATTTATTTAAATGACAAGGGTGTTGAAAATATTTGAATTTCATTTGGAAAATATTTTCCAATTCTGAAACTTTATGCAACTCAATGATTTTCACGGCGAAGATAAAATGACTTCTTCAAAACATATGAAATATGAGTTGGGAGTTTCAAAGAAATAAATTCAAAGTTCTTTGAATTTATTTTCAATTTGGAGTTATTTGAGTTTTATTCAAATTATTTTCTCCAAAAATAAAATATATGGAAAATAGGGTAACATGATTCCCTACATCAGAAAATTGAGAGAAATTAATTTGAAATCATTTTGGTATTTTTAAAATAATTTTCAGTGGATTTTATTAGGGTAGTAGCACTGTTTGTTTTATTTGAATTTTGTGTATTTTATTTGAAGCTAGAATAAAGTTCATCATGTAGGAAATCTTTTCTGAAAATTTTGATATATTATATGCCTATATAATATATTTATTTATTTAGTTTTATTATTTTATTTGTCTCTGTTAAAAAAAAAAAAAAAAAGCATAGCGCCTTGGGCCAAAGGCCCAAGCCGTAAAGCCACCGGCCGCCAAAGGCCAAGGCCACGCACGCATCACACGCACCTAGGGAGCCAGGGGCCCCAAGTTTCCTATTCTATTACGATTCCTAGTAGAATTAGACCCCATTTTGTTATTCCGTTTTTATTCCTAGGATTCCTAATCCTAATCTATTTCTTGTCCCCTACCCCAAGCAAAACCCTCCCTCCCCAATATAAATACCCAAGCACCCCCTCCAACACATCAAATCAACTCTCCTCTCCTCTCCTCTCCTCCACAGAAGAAGAAGAAGAAGCAGCCAGTGCCACCGCCCGCTGCCGCCGCTTGCCGCCCGCCGCTGCGCCGCCCGCACCCGCCGCCACTAGCAGCGCCGCCGCCGCCATAACCGCGCCGTCCCTCACCAGCGCGCCGCCGCCACTTGCCGCCGCCGCCCTCGCCGCCACCGCCGAGCCCCTCGCCTCTTGAGGTACTAGCCCAGCGCAGCGTCCGTTTTAGATCGGTTTTCTAGATCGGTTTCCGTTCCGTTTTCTAGATCGGTTTTTCGTTTGGTTTCCTTTCCGAAACCCTAGATCGGTTTTCTCACCGGTTTTCTTTCGGTTTTGTTTAGCGGCGTTAAGCTCGATAGATTTTCTTTTATTTTTAATTTTCGTCATGGACCTATCCGTAGTCCCTAATCTTCAAACGGCTATAACTTTTTACTCGTGAAGTCGGAATCCACGAAACCAACGCCCACTTCTTCGTTCGATCCCTCTATCCAGTAATACAACTCAAACATGTTTTTGAAAGTTTTAAAATTTGAATTCAAACAGATTTGTATTTGAACTTCGTTTGATCATAACTTGAGTTTAGTAGCTCGATTTAGTTGATTCTTTTGCAAATCGAAGCTCTTGACCTAAACTTTCTGATAAGGCCAAATACACATAGTTTTGGTACTGTTAGAAATTGTTTTATGCTGCAAGAGTTATTAGATTTGGTTTTGACGTTTTCGAATTGTTTCTTGATCCTTCCGATCTTTTGAGTGATTGCTTATGTGTGGTTACTATTGCTTGATTACGATAGATTGACCGGAGTGTGACGAGTAGATCTATCAAGAGTTTTGAGTGTGAATCATCTTCATCAACTTTGCAGGCAAGTAACACTTGATCATATCTTTTCTACTACCCATGTTTTTATGCATTAGATAAATCCTCAAACACTTGCATGGTTAGGATCTAATTAAATTGTGGGATGGGAAGTAGATTGAGGTAGTACCCATTACCTGTTTTACTTATGAAACCTTGGGAGTTACTTCTACGTTTGCTTATTATGCCATGCTATGCTAGTAGACGTGGATTGGGTGAGTGAATATCCATGACAGATGTGAGATTGTTAATTAATGGTTTATCTAAGGTGGCAACAAACACACATCTGGGTGGATTGAGGCACTGGCTATTCAGGACTTGCTGTCAAGGCACACAGGTAGACAGGATTTACTGTATTTCTTGGACCGCCACCCAGGCCCAAAGGGATCATGAGATTATTCAAACTAGAAACTTCCGTGTGCAGCCACAAGCCATTATGGGCTCTGGCGTAGTTGACTAAGTTGTGCGAACTCTTACGGGCAGACTAGCAGATGTAGGGGATGTAGGTTGGTACGGTCTACCCACATGTAAGGTGCTAGCGCTTCTTAAAGACTATGTCTCGGTCATCCGTCTCTCAAACACCATGTAGTGCGAGAACCAAACGGAGGCGATCGAGTCTTGTGGGGAAAAGTGCGCAAACCTCTGCAGAGTGTACAAACTAATCATGGTTAGCCGTGTCCCCGGTTATGGACAATTTTGAGTATCTAGTACCTGGATATCCTGTTGATCTCATCATGTTACTTCTAATTATTATTGTTGGGTTTTAATGAGTACTTTTAATTGGGATTGAGAATGCTGTCAACCATTCTCAATGTTTAACAACCACCATGATAGTTAAATAAATTTATTCCTTTGCAGTAGGGAAAAATTGGCTTTTCGCAAAAACTGTAACCATAGAGCTTTCCACCAGCCATATATGCATGTAGTATAGCCTATTCTTTCATTACTCTCTATGTGTTACATTGCAAAGCATATTCCATGTCTTGACCCGTTTTTGGCTGCAACTTTTCATGTTGCGAATTTTCAGACGACAGTAAGTGATACGTTAGGGTTACGATTTCCTATACTCAACTTTGCCGTTGGTGTTGATGGGAATCCACAACCTTGTTGCTTCCGCTATATTTTGGATCGAGGTAATAGTATTTAAGTTATTTCATACATGTGATTTACCTCTGTTATAAATCCTTCGAGTCTTGTGTGTGTCAAACATACCGATCCGAGGATGACACGAAGCACGAGACTTGATCCATTGGTCGGGTCGCTACAAGATGGTATCGAGCGCATGTTATTGTGAGGGCGTGACCCTAGAAAGCTGATAAGCCCATAGGAAAGATTTTTCTCTACAACTTCATTTTTCAAAAAGATCTTTTACCTCTCTTCTCTTCTGAGCTTATTCAAATATTCCTTTTAGTGAGACCACACCCCTTTTCCCTTTTGACCACTTGAAGATTTGACTGATGAGACCACTTCAAGGAGACAAGATATCGGACAACTAAGACCATTTGGAATGAAGAGGATTTTACCGTGTAACTGGAAACTACAACTGTTGAAGACTCCGAAGACTAGGAGAATTTGAAGGCTTTGAAGAATTCCCAGATTTTATGACCTAGGAAGGTTACACTTATGGAATTGAGAGATTATGGAAGTAATCAATACCGAGATTAAGGTGTATTGGAGTAAGACCAGGATCGGAGTATTACATCAAGGAGTTAAGATGGACCTACAAGAAGCAATATTTGACAAGAAGGCAATTGGTGAAGAACTCGGGAACCGGAAGTGAAGTAACCAAGCTGGAGGAACAAAACCTCGAGATACCGGAGATTAAATCGAGGCGAAGGGACAGAGGATCATGGTTCATGCCAAGGATGTTGAAACCGAAGTTTGGAATGCAACTCTGGGAATATTAAAGGACGTCACGAGAGACTCTGCGTCAACAGAGATGATCTGGCAAAAGAACTGGAGAAGGACAAGCATGATCGGAAGAAGCCATCGGAGACATGAACAAGACTTGAAGAGTTTGATGACTTTGAGATCTATTGACCATTAGAAGCCCAAAACCCTGTTTATACCTACATTAGATGCGACGATTGTGAGCTGTCATTTGTTTGATGTTTTTCCGACAGCCACAATAAAATCTGTCTTTTCAAAACCATTGTTTGTATTGTGTGCATCCCTCTCGATCTCTCTTATCCCACCCCAAACCCATGGACCCATTAGAGGATGGATGGAGATGAGCTTGTAATTTCCGGACCAATGAGTCAATTGGAGACAGACCAATGGATTCAGAACATGGAGGATCACATGAAGAATAACCCGATAGTCAGAAAAGATATGACCCAACATGCTCTTCAGTGCTTTGAAAGAGGTGCTGCTATCTAGTGGAGGATGTACCAAACCATCAATGTGGCCAGGAGTAACCACTTGGGAAGAATTTAAGTTGACTTTGCTAAAGTCTCGGTTTGTGTCCCAAAAGTTGAAGCCTTATGGAAATGATATGGAGAAAGTGCATGCAAGCTTTGTGGAGAAATAGGACACAACCATAAAGAAAATAAGGACGAATACCCTCATAATCGGAGGATTATCAAAGGAGTTAGCCGAGGATTTTCAGGGAACTTTGGTTGGAGATTGTTCCCAAAGGTTTTGTTGCAGCAATGGAAGTTCAGTCTACATTGTTGAGAAAGATCTGTGAAGCTCAGAAGGATGACAAAGATATTGTTGAGGTAAAACAGAGGATGAGCAAAGGAAAGGCCCAAGGTTTTCGTAAGGATGAGCACGACACCTTATGGTTTGAGGACAGTGTACATGTACCCAATAATGCAAAGATCAGGAAGTTAAAACTTCAGGAGGCTCGTGACTCACCATACTCGATTCGCCCTCGAAACACCAAGATGTATTTGGATTTGAAGGAGTGTTTACGGTGGTGGTATGAAGAAGGATATTATGGAGTATGTAGTCGTAAGTGATGCATGCGGAGAAAGTAAAAGCGAGCATCGAAGCAGCAGGATTACTACAGCCTATGCCGATACCGAATGGAAGTGGGATAAGCTTGGCATGATTTCATTTCCGATTTCCCGAACCCGATTGGGATATGATTCTATCTGGGTAGTAGTTGACTCGCTTGACCAAAGTGGCTCACTTTATCCCGATGAAATCTGAGTCTGAAGTTGGCCAAGATATATTGGACAAGGATCGATATATCGCATGGAGTTCGAGGACCATCATAGAGGAACACAGTTTACCTCAAAGTTTTGGAATCAGCTGCACCAGACTTTGGGTACTAGGCTAGAGTTCAGTACAGCCTTTCATCCGCAGACAGATGGATAAATCAAGAGAGTCAATCAGATTTTGGAGGACATATTGAGAGCGTGTGCGCTAGATTATGGAATCTAGTAGTGATGATAATCTACCCTACGGGGAGTTCTCATACAACAACAGCTACCAAGTTAGTTTAAAGATGGCCCCTTTTGAAGCTTTGTATGGGAGAAGGAGCCAGACACCGTTGATGTGGGATGAAGTTGGAGACCGTCAGTTGTTTGGACCAAATAGGATCAAGGAGTCATAAGAGAATGTTAAGTTGATTCGAGATAGACTGAAGATAGCTCAGTCCAGGCAGAAGAGTTATGCAGACTCAAAAATGCAAGGAGGTAGTCTATGAAATCGGAGACAGAGCATATCTTTGTGTGCCACCTCTGCGAGGAGTTAAACGATTTGGAGTTAAGGGAAAGTTAGCCCCGAGATTTGTAGGACCATACCGAGTTTTGGAGCATATGGGAGAATAGGCTAACAAGTTGAAGTCACCCGAAGGACTGTCAGGAGTTCGTGATGTGTTTCACATTTTCCAGTTGAAGAAGTGCCATGCAGAGATGGCCAATATTTCCTTGTAAGGACGCATGACCCTGGAAAGGATAATGAGGTTCCACGAAGTGGAGTATGGAATTCATAAGTATAAGTTTTATCACGGTATGTGGGATATCCCACGAGGATGAAGAGATGAAGTACTACCGGATATAAAGGAGGTATGATGTTGGAAATATGGATCAATGGAAATTCCATGACGAGTCTGAGTAATCATGTCTAGTTTTGGTGCCAATAGAAGGAAGGAAGACAGTACAATTGAATGGATTTAAGAATACTGGAAGTTGAAGATTGGAATAAAGATCAGTTGCCCTGATGAGGTGTTCAAGGATTACAATTGAGGAGATGGGCCATAACCCACAGGCCCCAGGACCTGCCAAGTAGCAAGCACACTCTTGCTGAAGGCAAAACCCTGGAAGAGTTACAATTTTATCGACCGACGAATTCATAGGAGTTTACGCAAAACCTGAGAGTTGTTAAGGAACGATAGATGTTTTGTTGGCTTGCAGAATCAATGGATTTCCGAACTTGGTTCGTCGACAAGAGAAATTCTGCAATGCTTGTGAGGATGACCGAGTGTTAGAATGCGAGATTCGCTAAACCATGTACAAGGTAATGATTTGGGTGCGGGATGGATTGATCACCATACCGACTTACTCTTATTATTCGCTTTGCTATATGGGATAGTAAATCCGAGTGACTTACCTATAGTTGCAAGACGACGATATTAAACCTTGTTTAAACCTTAGAACGGTATAGGTATTTCTTTTCCCCTTGTACACGGCAGCTTTTGCCAACCGTAGGTCATACGGTGAGGTTCAACCCAGACCCGTTTTCTGCAGGAGAAACCATAAATCGTTGACCACCATGAGATACCGATATCTGTTTAGAATTGGTGCGAGACCCGTCAGCTATGAAGACCCAATCTCGGAATAACCTTACCAAGAGGAATGGACAAAAGAATTGAGGAAAAGGTTATGCCACTACCGGAAGAGCCCAGAGAAGGTATTATCCTACCTGAGAAGACCGACACTGTAACGCCCCGGATTTGATGCGCCAGGTGTCTGCCAGTTATTCGCCGTCTTTGCCATGTCATTTGCTCACATGTTGCACTTTGCCATGTCATCATCTGCATTTCATATCATGTCATCATGTGCATTTCATTTTGCATACGTGTTCGTCTCATGCATCCGAGCATTTTCCCCGTTGTCCGTTTTGCAATCCGGCACTCCTATGTCTCCCGGCGCCCCCTTTTACCTCTTTTCGTGTGCGGGTGTTGAACGGTCTCGGAATGCCCCGAGGTTTGTCAAGCGGCCTTGGTATAGCACCGGTAGACCGCCTGTCAAGTTTCGGATCATTTGGAGGTCGTTTGATACTCCAACGGTTAACCGGGTAACCGCAAAGCCCTCTTTGAGTTGCAGCCCAACACCCCTTTCTAAGTGGCCCAAAACCCTCCAAACTCCCCTCCATGCTCTCGGTCGTTCGATCACGATCGCGTGGCCGAAAACCGCACCTCATTTGAAGTCTCCTAGCTCCCTCTACCTATATATATGTGTCTCCCCCCGAAATTCGCGGATCAATTCTTCCCCTAACCCTAGATTTTTCCCCTCGCGCCGCCGGACGTTTCTTCCCCCGCCGACGGACATGTCCGCCGCCGCCGTCCGCCCTCTCCCGCGCCGCCACGTGGCCCTGCGCCGCCCGCTGCCATGCCGCGGGCCCAGGCGACCCGCCCGGCCTGCATCCCAGCGCCTCCGGCTCGCCCGCCGCCGCTCCTCACTGCGCCGCCCCTCGCCCGGCGGCGGCCGCGCCCGCCACCGCCCGCCGCCGGCGGCTCCGCTTGGCTCGGCCCCGCGCCGCCGCCGCCGGCCGGCCGCCTCCCGCCCGACGTCGCCGCCTCCTCTTCCCCTCCGGCGCCGCCGCACCCGCCTCGGCCGGAGCTCGCCGAGAGCCGAGCTCCGCCGGCCCGGCCCCTCGCCCGTGCCGGCCGCGCGCCTCCCGCCCGCTCGCCGAGTCCGCGCCCTCACCGCCTCGGCCTTCTCCGGCCAGATCCGGTCGAGGAGCGACCGGATCCGACCCCTCCTCCCACTCCGGCCGCCTCTACCGCACCTCCGGCGAAGATCCGGCGATCCTCAAAGTCCGTGCCTCGGTTGACCTTTTTCCCCTCCCTCTAAAATTCTTCCAAGTCCTGAGCATATGTGATATTTTGTGCCATTTTCATTGCGTCGTATCTCTGTCATCGTAGCTCCGTTTTGCGCGTGTAATATGTCAAAATGTTTGCCTCGAAGAGTAGATCATTTCATCTCATTGCACCATTTTCATTTGAGCTCATATTGATGCCCGAAATGCTGTTAGAAGAGTGCTATGTGATGTTAGTTTCTGTTTCTTAACAGAACTTGCACTTTTGTCATTTTTGCCATGATTGATGTGTGAATCCTATGGACTTGAGTCCTACATGTGTTTTGTAATATGCCATGTCTTCTTTCCAGTGGTGCTTGCTATGTATTTTTGTGATCTATGTGGTGACTAGCACAAGCATGCAAACTAGGTGTCTTGTCTGTTGCTGATTTCAGCCCTGTTTTAGCTGATTTTGATGCCATGTTAACTTGATGATACCGAGAGATCTATGCATATTTTGAGATACTTCAGTAAGGGTGTTTTGTAAAGCATGTCTTGCTCTATCCATCCATGCCCTTGTTTGCAATTATGGAGTGCCATAGCTTGAGTCAATCGAGCTCTACTTTTGCTTCAAAATGTTTCCTGGCAGATTGTTTACATGTTATTCAATTTTGCCTAGGTTGTTGTGGTTGATCCATGTATGCTATGTTATTGTTCTTGCCATGTATGTCTTCTAGGCCATGTCTTCTTGATGTATGTATGCTTAGTTTTTCATATAAGGCTCTGTAGTGAGTGCATTGAGCTTGTAAACATGCCTACTTGTTATCAGTTTTTGACATGCCATGTTGCTGAATCTGTTAACGAAACTTTCGATATTGACATGGGTGTTACTATATTTTCTGATCCTTTTTGGCTTATGGTCACTAAAGGACTTTTGTTCTATGCTTTGAGTAGATTCATGCCATGCCTTTGTTTGCCATGTTAAGTCCCTGTAACATGTTGTTTCATAGCTCTAAACATTGCAACCTGATGTTATTTCTGCCAATGCCTGAAACTGTTATTAGTTGCAATCTTGCCATGTCATTTTGAGCATGTTCTAGTTGTTTCTGGAGATAGCTCAGTGTTCATGTTTTGTAATGCTTTACCTGTAGATCATGCCCATGCCTTTTTTTATCATGTTGAGATACTGTAGCATGTTGTTTTGATGCTTGCAATATGCCTAGTGGCTGTTTTGGACAGATTGTTACTATGACGTATAGGGTGTATGTGTTGCACCGTTGCTCCGTTTTGAGTGTGCTCTATATGAAACTTGCTTGATTTTGCATGTAGTTTCATATTATCATGTTGGATCCTTGTTTTGAGGTGTTTTGCTTGATGTTTGTGCATTTTGCACCAATGCCATGTTTATCTTGTTTTGCTCATATCTTCTAGGCCGTAGCTCCGAATCTAATGAACTTTATATGTAACTTGACTAGAATTTCGTGTAGATCATCGTGGTGCATCTTAACTTGCTGTTTAACCACTTGAACTTAAGGTTTATCCAGATCTGGACCAATTTCGAAATTTGCATATGAGGACTTACCGGAATTGTTATATGTTGTTTCCGGCCTCATTTAAACTTGCCTTGATGTGTTGCCCTTGTTTGCATCATCTCTTGCCATGAGTAGCTTCATGTAGCCTTGTCATGCATCATACTTGGTTGAGCATCATGACTTGTTCATGTGTGGTGTGTTTACTATGTTGTGTGCTTCTTCTTGTTAGTTCCTGTTGCGTTGCGATCGTGAGGATTCGTTCGTCTCACTTTCGGTTCGGCTTCATCCGTTCGTCTTCTTCATGGACTCGTTCTTCTTCCTTGCGGGATTTCAGGCAAGATGACCGCTACCTGGATCTCACTACTATCATTTGCTATGCTAGTTGCTTCGTTTTTTCGCTATTTGCGCTACCTATTACTGTTTATCAAGCCATCCCAAATTGCCATGTCGCCTCTAACCTTTTGTCACCCTTCCTAGCAAACCGTTGTTTGGCTATGTTACCGCTTTGCTCAGCCCTCTTATAGTGTTGTTAGTTGCAGGTGAAGATGAAGTTTGTTCCTTGTTGGAACATGGAGATCTTGTTCCTTGTTGGAACATGTTTACTTGTTGGGATATCACAATATATCTTATTTAATTAATGCATCTATATACTTGGTAAAGGGTGGAAGGCTCGGCCTTATGCCTGGTGTTTTGTTCCACTTGCCGCCCTAGTTTCCGTCATATCGGTATTATGTTCCCGGATTTTGCGTCCCTAACGCGGTCGGGTGATTTATGGGACCCCTTGACATTCGCTTTGAATAAGACTTTTCCAGCAAGGCCCAACATTGGTTTTACATTTGCCTCACCTAGCCTTTTTCCCTTGGGAGTCGCATCCCGAGGGTCATCTTTATTTACCCCGGGCGATTGCTTGTCTAAGCGTTGGTCCAAACTAGAGCACCGTCTTGGGACCATCCCTTGGCAACTTGGGTTACGTCGGTTCTGACGCTTCGCTTATCCGGTCGTGGCTCGAGACGAGATCTGCGGCTACTATCGAGGTGTCGGCACGCCGGGAGGTCTTGCTGGACTTGTTTTATTCTTTGTCGAAATGTCTTGTAGCCGGATTCCGAGACTGATTGGGGTTCCGGGAGAAGGTCTATTCTTCGTTGATCGCGAGAGCTTATCATGGGCTAAGTTGGGACACCCTGCAGGGTTTGAACTTTCAAAGCCGTGCCAGCGGTTATGTGGCAGATGGGAATTTGTTAATGTCGGTTGTAGCAAACCCGAAGTTGACCTTAATTAAAATACACCAACCGTGTGTGTAACCGTGAGTGTCTCTTTTGGGGTTGATCGAGAGGAGAACACGGTTTTCGGGTTATGTTTGGCGTAAGTAGGAGTTCAGGATCACTTCTTGATCACTACTAGTTGACGACCGTTCCTTTGTTTCTCTTCTCGCTCTCATCTGCGTAAGTTAGCCACCATATATGCTTAGTCGCTGCTGCAACCTCACCACTTTATCCCTTCCTTTCCCATTAAGCTTCGCTAGTCTTGATACCCATGGTAATGGGATTGCTGAGTCCTCGTGGCTCTGATTACTACACCACCAGTTGCGGTACAGGTTTGCGATGACCATGACGCGAGAGCGATGTTTGCTTGTATTGGAGTTCTTCTTCTGCTTCTTCTTCAATCAGGGGATAGGTTCCAGGTCGGCAGCCTGGGCTAGCAGGGTGGATGTCGTTGAGTTCTGTTTATGTTTCATCCGTAGTCGGATGTTGATCTTGTATATGATGTTGATGTATTCTGGTGGCAGTTGTGCCTTATGTATGTATCCCCACTATTATGTAATGTTGATGTAATGATATCCACCTTGCAAAAGCGTTTCAATATCTGGGTCTATCCTTGGTGGGACCGTCGAGTTCCTTTGGATAGGGTCGCATATTGGGCGTGACAAGTTGGTATCGAGCCTCGACCGACCCTAAGAGCCCCCTTGATTGATCGTGTAGTTTGGCGAAGTTGAGTCTAGAATCAAACTGTTTTGAGTCTAGCTATATCGAGAGTAGGAATTCTTTTACTCCTCAGCCCCTTAAATCGCTCTGGTCAGGAATCTTGACGTAGGTGTTTTGAATTACTCCTCTTCCCCTTCAAATTTTTCTTTAGGTTCACGCAGTTGGTTTTTTTTCGGTAGTTGTTCCTCAGCTCTTTTCATCCGGTGCATTTCTCGTCAAGTTGACTCGAGCCTCTTCATCGTTGCCAAGTTCAATCCTCAGCTATTTTCGATCGATGTTGTTTCCCTGTCCGAAGTTGTCCTTGTTTTTTCCCACCCGCCCACCCTTCTTCTTCTCGGAACCGGAGTCCGTAATCTAGTATCCATTCTACTCGTGCGAAGTCTTTGCTTTCTTTCCTCAATGATTTCAACCGGTGTTTTCTCTTCAAGATATTCGTCGGTTTCCCCTTCCAAGTTGTCTTTGTTTTCCCGCCCTCCCACCCTTTTTCTTTCCGGAGCCTGAGTCTATTTCGACCATCAATTCCATTCGTGTGGAGTTTCTTCATTCTTCCCTTAATCATTTCAACCGGTGAATTCTCATCTCGTTCGTCATTCTTCATCCCTTTCTTTTTCCGGTGCACTCAATTCAAGTTTTTTTCGGTTGATCATATTCTTTTCCTCAGCTCAAGTGTTTTCTTTGCTCGTCCGCCTCTCACCATTTAATCCTTCCGGAGTGCTCAAGACATCTCAGGAGATTCGTCTGTTTTTGAATTAATTCGAGGTTGTCACCTCATTCAAATATTTCAGTTCTTCCGGTGCATCATCTATCTCTTCAACAATCCCTTTCCAATGGTGTTTTCTTTTAGTGGGCCCTAACCCACAGGTCTTTTCCCAGGATCTTACCTGACTCTTCTAATTTCCCGGAGTTATTCTCAATTTCTTTCAAGTGTGACGTAAGAATGGATTTCATCAGTCAGATGCCTTTCCAAGATCGATTTCAAATCATTTCATTGTTGGCTCAACCTCTTTTGTTTTTCATTCTACCGGAGTACCTCAGTTATGTTGGTGATGTTTATCGTCATCTTTGAAGACCGAAATAGAGTTTCTCTTAAATCTTGTCCGTTCTCCCGGGGGTTCATGGTGCTAGCTCGATGTTATCCTATCTAGTTGTTTCCAGTTGTGCAATTCTTTTCATCCATCCGGAGTATTTCAGGAGTTACTTTCCGTCTCAATCATCCGGAGGCCATCTTTTCAGAAGATTTCTTCGTTCTAAGTTTTCAGATTCATTCCCCATTTATTCTATTTCCGTTCCCCTTTCGTTCGTCTTAATATTCTTCCGGTGCTTCGTTCAAGTGTTCTTTAATCAGCTCGTGATCTCTTTGTTCTTTTGCATCTAAATCTCCTCGAGCATATTTGTTTTTCTAATTCTTCCCGGTGATTCATTCTCTCTTTCGTCAGCCATTTTCGAATTCTTACGGTGGTGCGTTCAAGATTCTTTTTCTTTGACTATCATTTAATCCATTCGTTCTTTTCAATCCTACCGGTGGCTCATGAAGACCTTCTCAAGTTTGCGTTATGTCACTTCTCAATTCTTTTTCAAGAAGAATAAGTAGTATGCAAATCCATTGCTTGTCATCAATTTAATTTGGTGAAGGATAAGCATACAATAAATCTTATTCTTATTTCATCCAAGTGAGTAATCCCTTCCTTCGGAGTTTGTTCTTGATGAATAAATTCTAGTTCCAAGTGTTTCATCTTTTTCTTTTCCGGAGTTCAAATTTCCTCAGCCATTTCGTCGGAACCTCCATCTAAATCATCGTAAGGCTCATCTTATTCTTTCATCCTTCATTCTATCTCATCCTCTTGTTACCGGAGTTCTTCGTGGTGGTTTGTCACGATTTAATTCATTTCTCAAGTGTTCATCAAGATTTTGTTGGCGGAGTTCAAGTATCTTTTCTTCTCGCGTCTCGAAGTGCAATTAATTCTCCGTATTCTTTTGAAGTGGAGTTTTGCATTTCTTCGTTCTTCTCAGCTATCCAATCATTTTCGTTTGTGGCCGGTTATCACCTTATGATCTTGAGATGTTACCTATAAGTCCACAACAAGCTTATTCTTTCGTTGTTGAATTTTCTCAACAACTCCATTCAATCTTTTCTTCTAAGGTTGCTTTCTATTTCATTCGTGGCACAAGTTGTCATATTCTTATCCGTTCTTTTCATTCAACTTTTTTTTAATTCTTTCCGGAGGTTTTGTGTCATGTCTTCATCAAGTTTAATTCCATCCAATCAAGTTCAAGTTCTATTCCTCCATGTTTTAACCGGAGTGCTGCCTAAATTCTTTCAGTCTTATCCGTTTCTTTTTCCATTCTAACCATTCCGGTTAGAACGAGTTGTTTCATAGTCTATCTGATTCCGTGAGCCTTTGATTCTTGTCATTCTCGTCGTTCCTCTCTTCTTCTCGAGTGCTCTCGATTCCTTGCTTCTTCTTTGAGTTCTTGTTTCACCGCATCCTTTTTTTTCTCTTCCGTCTCGGTCCTAAGATCTCGGGACGAGATCTCTTGTTAGTGGAGGAGTGTTGTAACGCCCCGGATTCGATCGCGCCTGTGTCCGCCGATTATTCGCCGTCTTTGCCATGTCATTTGCTTGCGTGTTGCACTTTGCCATGTCATCATCTGCATTTGATATCATGTCATCATGTGCATTTCATTTTGCATACGTGTTCGTCTCATGCATCCGAGCATTTTCCCGTTGTCCGTTTTGCAATCCGCACTCCTATGTCTCCGCGCCCCTTTTACCTCTTTTCGTGTGCGGGTGTTGAACGGTCTCGAATGCCCGAGGTTTTGTCAAGCGGCCTTGGTATAGCACCGTAGACCGCTGTCAAGTTTCGGATCATTTGGAGGTCGTTTGATACTCCAACAGTTAACGGGTAACCATAAAGCCCTCTTTGAGTTGCAGCCCAACACCCTTTCTAAGTGGCCCAAAACCCTCCAAACTCCCTCCATGCTCTCGGTCGTTCGATCACGATCGCGTGGCGAAAACCGCACCTCATTTGGAGTCTCCTAGCTCCCTCTACCTATATATATGTCTCCCCGAAATTCATGGATCAATTCTTCCCTAACCCTAGATTTTTCCCTCGCGCCACGGACGTTTCTTCCCCGCCGACGGACATGTCCGCCGCCGTCAGCCCTCTCCGCGCCGCCACGTGGCCCTACGCCGCCCGCGCCGCCCATGCCGCTGGCCAGGGCAGGCCCGCCCGCCGCATCCCGCCTCGGCTCGCCCGCCGCCGCTCCTCGCTTCGCCGCCCCTGGCCGGCGGCGCCCGGCGCCCGCCGCCCGCTCGGCCGGCTCCCGCCGGCTCAGCCCCGCCGCCGCCGCCCGAGGCGGCCGCCTCCGCCCCGTCGCCGCCTCCTCTTCCCCTCCGGCGCCCGCCGCCCGCCTCGGCCGGAGCTCGCCGAGCCGAGCTCCGCCGGCCGGCCCCTCGCCGTCTCCGATCCGGCGCCTCCGCGCCCGCTTCGCCGAGTCGCGCCCTCACCGCCCTCGGCCTTCTCCGGCCAGATCCGGTCGAGGAGCGACCGGATCCGACCCCTCCTCCCACTCCGGCCGCCTCTACCGCACCTCCGGCGAAGATCCGGCGATCCTCAAAGTCCGTGCCTCGGTTGACCTTTTTCCCCTCCCTCTAAAATTCTTCTAAGTCCCGAGCATAAGTGATATTTTGTGCCATTTTCATTGCATCGTATCTCTGTCATCGTAGCTCCGTTTTGCGCGTGTAATATGTCAAAATGTTTGCCTCGAAGAGTAGATCATTTCATCTCATTGCACCATTTTCATTTGAGCTCATATTGATGCCCGAAATGCTGTTAGAAGAGTGCTATGTGATGTTAGTTTCTGTTTCTTAACAGAACTTGCACTTTTGTCATTTTTGCCATGATTGATGTGTGAATCCTATGGACTTGAGGCCTACATGTGTTTTGTAATATGCCATGTCTTCTTTCCAGTGGTGCTTGCTATGTATTTTTGTGATCTATGTGGTGACTAGCACAAGCATGCAAACTAGGTGTCTTGCTGCTGCTGATTTCAGCCCTGTTTTAGCTGATTTTGATGCCATGTTAACTTGATGATACCGAGAGATCTATGCATATTTTGAGATACTTCAGTAAGGGTGTTTTGTAAAGCATGTCTTGCTCTATCCATCCATGCCCTTGTTTGCAATTATGGAGTGCCATAGCTTGAGTCAATCGAGCTCTACTTTTGCTTCAAAATGTTTCCTGGCAGATTGTTTACATGTTATTCAATTTTGCCTAGGTTGTTGTGGTTGATCCATGTATGCTATGTTATTGTTCTTGCCATTTATGTCTTCTAGGCCATGTCTTCTTGATGTATGTATGCTTAGTTTTTCATATAAGGCTCTGTAGTGAGTGCATTGAGCTTGTAAACATGCCTACTTGTTATCAGTTTTTGACATGCCATGTTGCTGAATCTGTTAACTAAACTTTCGATATTGACATGGGTGTTACTATATTTTCTGATCCTTTTGGCTTATGGTCACTAAAGGACTTTTGTTCTATGCTTTGAGTAGATTCATGCCATGCCTTTGTTTGCCATGTTAAGTCCCTGTAACATGTTGTTTCATAGCTCTAAACATTGCAACCTGATGTTATTTCTGCCAATGCCTGAAACTGTTATTAGTTGCAATCTTGCCATGTCATTTTGAGCATGTTCTAGTTGTTTCTGGAGATAGCTCAGTGTTCATGTTTTGTAATGCTTTACCTGTAGATCATGCCCATGCCTTTTGTTATCATGTTGAGATACTGTAGCATGTTGTTTTGATGCTTGCAATATGCCTAGTGGCTGTTTTGGACAGATTGTTACTATGACGTATAGGGTGTATGTGTTGCACCGTTGCTCCGTTTTGAGTGTGCTCTATATGAAACTTGCTTGATTTTGCATGTAGTTTCATATTATCATGTTGGATCCTTGTTTTGAGGTGTTTTGCTTGATGTTTGTGCATTTTGCACCAATGCCATGTTTATCTTGTTTTGCTCATATCTTCTAGGCCGTAGCTCCGAATCTAATGAACTTTATATGTAACTTGACTAGAATTTCGTGTAGATCATCGTGGTGCATCTTAACTTGCTGTTTAACCACTTGAACTTAAGGTTTATCCAGATCTGGACCAATTTCGAAATTTGCATATGAGGACTTACCGGAATTGTTATATGTTGTTTCCGGCCTCATTTAAACTTGCCTTGATGTGTTGCCCTTGTTTGCATCATCTCTTGCCATGAGTAGCTTCATGTAGCCTTGTCATGCATCATACTTGGTTGAGCATCATGACTTGTTCATGTGTGGTGTGTTTACTATTTTGTGTGCTTCTTCTTGTTAGTTCCTGTTGCGTTGCGATCGTGAGGATTCGTTCGTCTACGCTCGGTTCGGCTTCATCCGTTCGTCTTCTTCATGGACTCGTTCTTCTTCCTTGCGGGATTTCAGGCAAGATGACCGCTACCCTGGATCTCACTACTATCATTTGCTATGCTAGTTGCTTCGTTCTTTCGCTATGCTGCGCTACCTATTACCTGTTTATCAAGCCATCCCAAATTGCCATGTCAGCCTCTAACCTTTTGTCACCCTTCCTAGCAAACCGTTGTTTGGCTATGTTACCGCTTTGCTCAGCCCCTCTTATAGTGTTGTTAGTTGCAGGTGAAGATGAAGTTTGTTCCTTGTTGGAACATGGAGATGCTGTTCCTTGTCGGAACATGTTTACTTGTTGGGATATCACAATATATCTTATTTAATTAATGCATCTATATACTTGGTAAAGGGTGGAAGGCTCGGCCTTATGCCTGGTGTTTTGTTCCACTCTTGCCGCCCTAGTTTCCGTCATATCGGTATTATGTTCCCGGATTTTGCGTCCCTAACGCGGTCGGGTGATTTATGGGACCCCCTTGACAGTTCGCTTTGAATAAGACTTTTCCAGCAAGGCCCAACATTGGTTTTACATTTGCCTCACCTAGCCTTTTTCCCTTGGGAGTCGCGCATCCTGAGGGTCATCTTTATTTACCCCCCCGGGCCAGTGCTTGTCTAAGCGTTGGTCCAAACTAGAGCACCGTGCGGGACCATCCCTTGGCAACTTGGGTTACGTCGGTTCCTGTACGCTTCGCTTATCCGGTCGTGGCTCGAGACGAGATCTGCGGCTACTTTCGAGGTGTCGGCACGCCGGAGGTCTTGCTGGACTTGTTTTATTGCTGTCGAAATTTCTTGTAGCCGGATTCCGAGACTGATCGGGCTTCCGGGAGAAGGTCTATTCTTCGTTGATCGCGAGAGCTTATCATGGGCTAAGTTGGGACACCCTGCAGGTTTGAACTTTCGAAAGCCGTGCCCGCGGTTATGTGGCAGATGGGAATTTGTTAATGTCCGGTTGTAGAAAACCCGAAGTTGACCTTAATTAAAATACACCAACCGTGTGTGTAACCGTGAGTGTCTCTTTTCGGGGTTGATCGAGAGGAGAACACGGTTTCTGGGTTATGTTTGACGTAAGTAGGAGTTCAGGATCACTTCTTGATCACTACTAGTTGACGACCGTTCCTTTGTTTCTCTTCTCGCTCTCATCTGCGTAAGTTAGCCACCATATATGCTTAGTCGCTGCTGCAACCTCACCACTTTATCCCCTTCCTTTCCCATTAAGCTTCGCTAGTCTTGATACCCATGGTAATGGGATTGCTGAGTCCTCGTGGCTCACAGATTACTACACCACCAGTTGCAGGTACAGGTTTGCGATGACCATGACGCGAGAGCGATGTTTGCTTGTATTGGAGTTCTTCTTCTGCTTCTTCTTCAATCAGGGGATAGGTTCCAGGTCGGCAGCCTGGGCTAGCAGGGTGGATGTCGTTGAGTTCTGTTTATGTTTCATCCGTAGTCGGATGTTGATCTTGTATATGATGTTGATGTATTCTGGTGGCAGTTGTGCCTTATGTATGTATCCCCACTATTATGTAATGTTGATGTAATGATATCCACCTTGCAAAAGCGTTTCAATATGCGGGTCTATCCTTGGTGGGACCGTCGAGTTCCTTTTGGATAGGGTCGCATATTGGGCGTGACAGACACTGTCAGTAATAAGGATGGAGTATATGAGTTTTGATGGAACCTTAACAATGCTTCTAAGGGTCGTAGCACCCGAGACCCTGGAGACGATCGATGGATTTTGAGAAGACCCCCAAACCCTAACCTATTTCTTGCTAGCCTCTCCGAATCTCGAGGACGAGATTCATTTTAAGGGTGGTAGTTTGTAACATCCCAAAATTCTAAATTTTGGAAAGTTATAAACAAATAGATATATTTGATTGATTGCTTGATTGATTGACTGAAAGTGAGTGAATTCGAAACTTTTGAAAGTTAAATGAGAGGGAATAAAAGGACTTTCCCAAACTTTCATTTTGCTTTTATGAACTTCGGGAATTCAAATTCTTTTCATCACAAAACCCTGGAGAGAAGATGACATGACTTCTTCCATTTATTTAAATGACAAGGGTGTTGAAAATATTTGAATTTCATTTGGAAAATATTTTCCAATTCTGAAACTTTATGCAACTCAATGATTTTCACGAGCGAAGATAAAATGACTTCTTCAAAACATATGAAATATGAGTTGGGAGTTTCAAAGAAATAAATTCAAAGTTCTTCGTAATTTATTTTCAATTTGGAGTTATTTGAGTTTTATTCAAATTATTTTTCTCCAAAAATAAAATATATGAAAAATAGGGTAACATGATTCCCTACATCAGAAAATTGGAGAGAAATTAATTTGAAATCATTTTGGTATTTTTAAAAATAATTTTCAGTGGATTTTATTAGGGTAGTAGCACTGTTTGTTTTATTTGAATTTTTGTGTATTTTATTTGAAGCTAGAATAAAGTTCATCATGTAGGAAATCTTTTTCTGAAAATTTTGATATATTATATGCCTATATAATATATTTATTTATTTGGTTTTATTATTTTTATTTGTCTTTGTTAAAAAAAATTAAAAAAAAAAGAGCGCAGCGCCTTGGGCCAAAGACCCAAGCCGCCAAAACCACCGGCCGGCCAAAGGCCAAGGCCACGCACGCATCACACGCACCTAGGGGAGCCAGGGAGCCCCAAGTTTCCTATTCTATTACGATTCCTAGTAGAATTAGACCCCGTTTTGTTATTCCGTTTTTTATTCCTAGGATTCCTAATCCTAATCTATTTCTTGTCCCCTACCTCAAGCAAAACCCCTCCCCTCCCCAATATAAATACCCAAGCACCCCCCTCCAACACATCAAATCAACTCTCCTCTCCTCTCCTCTCCTCCACAAAGAAGAAGAAGAAGAAGCAGCGTTACCACCGCCATTTACCGCCCGCCGTCACCAGCCGCCGCCCACACCGCCGCGCCGCCATTAGCCGCGCCGCCGCCATAGCCGCGCCGCCCCTCACCAGCGCCGCCGCCGCCACTTGCCGCCGCCGCCGCCCTACGCCGCCACCGCCGGAGCCCCTCGCCTCTTCGAGGTACTAGCCCCGCGCCGCGTCACGTTTTCTAGATCGGTTTTCTAGATCGGTTTCCGTTCCGTTTTCTAGATCGGTTTTTCGTTTCGGTTTCCTTTCTGAAACCCTAGATCGGTTTTCTTACCGGTTTTTCTTTCCGGTTTTGTTTAGCGAGCGTTCGCTCGATAGATTTTTCTTTTTATTTTTAATTTTCGTCATGGACCTATCCGTAGTCCCTAATCTTCAAACGGCTATAACTTTTTACTCGTAAGTCGGAATCCAACGAAACCAACGCCCACTTCTTCGTTACGATCCCCTCTATCCAGTAATACAACTCAAACATGTTTTTGAAAGTTTTAAAATTTGAATTCAAACAGATTTGTATTTGAACTTCGTTTGATCATAACTTGAGTTTCGTAGCTCCGATTTAGTTGATTCTTTTTGCAAATCGAAGCTCTTGACCTAAACTTTCTGATAAGGCCAAATACACATAGTTTTGGTACTGTTAGAAATTGTTTTATGCTGCAAGAGTTATTAGATTTGGTTTTGACGTTTTCGAATTGTTTCTTGATCCTTCCGATCTTTTGAGTGATTGCTTATGTGTGGTTACTATTGCTTGATTACGATAGATTGACGGAGTGTGACGAGTAGATCTATCAAGAGTTTTGAGTGCTGAATCATCTTCATCAACTTTGCAGGCAAGTAACACTTGATCATATCTTTTCTACTACCCATGTTTTTATGCATTAGATAAATCCTCAAACACTTGCATGGTTAGGATCTAATTAAATTGTGGGATGGGAAGTAGATTGAGGTAGTACCCATTACCTGTTTTACTTATGAAACCTTGGGAGTTACTTCACGTTTGCTTATTATGCCATGCTATGCTAGTAGACGTGGATTGGGTGAGTGAATATCCATGATGATGTGAGATTGTTAATTAATGGTTTATCTAAGGTGGCAACTTAAACACACATCTGGGTGGATTGAGGCACTGGCTATTCCAGACTTGCCTGTCAAGGCACACAGGTAGACAGGATTTACTGTATTTCTTGGACCGCCACCCAGGCCCAAAGGGATCATGAGATTATTCAAACTAGAAACTTCCGTGTGCAGCCACAAGCCATTATGGGCTCTGGCGTAGTTGACTAAGTTGTGCGAACTCTTACGGGCAGACTAGCAGATGTAGGGGATGTAGGTTGGTACGGTCTACCCACATGTAAGGTGCTAGCGCTTCGAAGACTATGTCTCGGTCATCCGTCTCTCAAACACCATGTAGTGCGAGAACCAAACGGAGGCGATCGAGTCTTGTGGGGAAAAGTCGCAAACCTCTGCAGAGTGTACAAACTAATCATGGTTAGCCGTGTCCCGGTTATGGACAATTTTGAGTATCTAGTACCGGATATCCTGTTGATCTCATCATGTTACTTCTAATTATTATTGTTGGGTTTTAATGAGTACTTTTAATTGGGATTGAGAATGCTGTCAACCATTCTCAATGTTTAACAACCACCATGATAGTTAAATAAATTTATTCCTTTGCGGTAGGGGAAAATTGGCTTTTCGCAAAAACTGTAACCATAGAGCTTTCCACCAGCCATATATGCATGTAGTATAGCCTATTCTTTCATTACTCTCTATGTGTTACATTGCCAGCATATTCCATGTCTTGACCAATTTTTGGCTGCAACTTTTCATGTTGCAGAATTTTGAACGACGAGTAAGTGATACGTTAGGGTTACGATTTCCTATACTCAACTTTGCCGTTGGTGTTGATGGGAATCCACAACCTTGTTGCTTCCGCTATATTTTGGATCGAGGTAATAGTATTTAAGTTATTTCATACATGTGATTTACCTCTGTTATAAATCCTTCGAGTACTGTGTGTGTCAGCATACCGATCCAGGGATGACACGAAAGCACAAAGACTTGATCCATTCGGGTCGAGTCGCTACAGTTTGGATAATTGATAAAGAAAATTTAGCATTGTGATTCAAATGTTCTTATTGAAATTCGGAGTACCATAGACATGCTTCATAGCATTGACATGGTCTTCAAGCAAAGGTCAGACGTCGGATACACGAAGGATCCATCAGGAACAACTTGTAGAATAAGTTTTACAATTTCCTCATGGAAGAATGGATAGCCTTGATAAAAGGAAAATTATAACAATAGGTCCTCCGGTCAGGTGCGCTAGGCATGACATCACCTTACCGAGTCATATAAAGACCAATGTTATAACTCTTGGAAATATGTTCCAACCATCATATCTGACCGAGATTCAGATCTGATTGGTGTTAGGATAACTCAGACTTAGGATGCCTGAGAAGAAAGGTGCAACACAAATTATCGAGACGATATTGTAAGATTCTCGGGAATTGAACTATGGAAGCGAGTTCCGAACAAGAGTTCATCCTTAAACCAAGGAGAGGATGAGGAGGTGGCTGATGGACTCAGCGACAATCCATCGAAATTTCCAGAAAGATGGATTTCCACAATCATGTGAACAAGGAGATAACCTTAGTCAGATCAAATGATACAATGATGTATGCTCGAGGAAAACATACACAATTAAACATTGGTTGAAAAGGTGCACCCAACATATGGGCCTTAGGCAGCAAGATCACTGTTAGAGTGACGATTCAATAACCAACAGTCTAAGAACGAACTGTCGATCGTTAACTTCAAAGCAATAGGGTTGCTAGAAGTACAAAACTCAAGCAGCACCGTCATCATATTGGTATCCCGGTTAAAAACAACACGGGGACCAAGGAAGAATGGTGTTGGTGAGAAGTATCATCATACTGAGAATTTATAAGAGGTGGAGCAATCCTCATGACATTCTTGACATAAAAGATGGTAATATCCAAGGTAAAGAAGAACAATGCTGGGTAGCAAGGAACTCAAGGTATGACACAAAACACGAACAAGTTTGTGTTGAACGTAAGGCAATAAAGTGGTCGATGATAACACAACCCATCAAGGGGCAAGGATGGTATTTCTCATCAAGAATTCGATATATATCTTGGAAGAGCTCAGGATGTTGATGATGATCACGACACATTTGTCGAGAGGTTTCAAGAAGATGTAACCGATCAACGAGGACATCAAGTCAACGGAATGAAGAAGCGAAAGGTTGTTGGAACCAAGGGTATGACATCAACTCGGAATCAAGCTCGTTGTTCAAAGTGAACGATAAGACGAGGAAGATCGACGTAAGCTTAGCTCATCGTCGAAAGTGGTGCTCTAGGAATAAGGACCATATGGCACAATTTAAAATGTAGCACAATAATGATATTAGCCAATCAGGCTAGGAATGACTTCAAGGATTATTAAACTCATAAGCAACGAAAATTACTTAGAGTTATCGTATCAGAGCGCGGAATTGATTCACTTATGGATGTTCTCGGTTGACGACAACCCGGAACCCGTGGAGTCACTATGACATGGAAGGTACTACTTCATCAGAAATTCATAAGATGTAGTGCAATAGCATGATATCCTCGAGATAGTAGGGGGCAATACTCGAGGTAGTTTGGTATAGAGGTTGGACAAGCATATTGATTTGAAGAAGACAAGTGCTTTAACTTGTCCGTGAAATGGGATCAAAGAAGAACAATCATGGTCAGAACCATGAATGCAAAGGACCAAAACCAAATACAAGATGATTTTATAATGAGGGGATAATTATTATTACAAGAAGCTTGCATGATAAGTTCCACATCGGGTCCATGGGCATGAACACAAAGTTCAAGGTCGACTCCCACTTCTTTAATGCATAACCTTTCATTCACTTATCGTCTTCGAAGAAGTTGCAGTGTTGAAATTTTATCTGGCAAAACACCAGAAGAGTATGACTCGTGAAAACTTTCGGGTTCACACGGTTTTAGAGAAGGTATAGGTTCAACCCATCGGGGCATCTTAGGAACATATACCACAAGCTTCAAGAGTAAATATCACCAGCTCGAAAGCAGAGCAAGGTTGAGAAAGTAGAGGATACAATTTACCAAAGGCATTATGTATCCGAGGGAAGGCTCACAAGGTTATTGAATATGAAGGACGCTGTCGGATAAAATCCATTAAAGGATCTGTCGGTCCATAAAGGAGCTGATGTGAGTATCGGTACTCAACCAGAGGAAGAAGAATGCAAGGAGATCTGATTATAGAAACATCTGAATAATTCAAAGTTCAAATGCAAAAGAATTATGATTTCCAAATCAGGGGATCAGAAGCAACGCTCTGATCAAGGATGGATAAGTTGAGTAGGCTTAGGGGTACAATCGATGGCAATTTGACTGGTCGAGATCCAACTCATGTTTAAAATGACGTCTGAGCCGAAAGGATGAATTCTAGGATCTGATTAAGGATTGCAACATTCGCAGCATATTGAATCAAGGGACCCAAGATGATAAAGGCAAAGGACATCCATGAATATTGCTAGCCATTTGGAATTAACCAAAATGCAGGCAGACAAGCATTTCAAGAGCCATAGGATAATGAGGATTCTCGAAAGATCGGATAGTATTTTGAAGAATTTTGTGAAACACATGAACAACTAGGGATGAGCGGATACTCGGTAAGAGCGAGGAATTATCCGTAGGGGTATTCATGTGGCAAAGAACTGCAAGGCAGTAGGCACAAAGTATTCTTGAAACAATAGAGAGAATTTCGATGTATCTTGTAATAACAAGATCAACTGGGAAGCATTGTATGAATGGCGAGTATACGTGGTTATCCATAGGAGTTTTTCGGTGGTAGGGAATTGCAAAAGCAGTGGGCATAAAGTCTCAAAAGAGTATCGGAGAGTAACTTCGAAATCTTCTGGTGCAGTAGGCGATCATCTGTGATAAGGGGATCTCCGGGAGGAAGTAGTTACGAGAACCTAGAGTCAGATTTAGTAAAATCATTTAACCTGAATAGAAGAGAGATCAGAGTCCCAGAGTATATATCGAGGAATAAAATATCCTAATACCACCCAATGGCGACGTGGTCCCGTAAGGCACACAACCATGTTAGTAAAAGTTTTGTAATGTCTAGACTCGACTTCGGCCAAGAAGTGTGGAACGGGGATTCCTACAGGCAGTCGGCTCTGATACCAACTTGTGACGCCCCCAATTCAATTGTACACTAATCATGCACGCAAACGTGTACGATCAAGATCAGGGACTCACGGGAAGATATCACAACACAACTCTAAAACATAAATAAGTCATACAAGCATCATAATACAAGCCAGGGGCCTCGAGGGCTCGAATACAAGTGCTCGATCATAGACGAGTCGCGGAAGCACCAATATCCGAGTCAAGGACATAAGTTAAACAAGTTGCCATAATATGGCTAGCACAAACGGGATCAGATCGAAGAGGCGCGGGCCTCCCGCCAGGATCCTCCTAAACTACTCACGGTGGTCGGCAGCTGGGCTGCACGTAGTAGTAGGCACCTCCGAGTAGTAGGAGTAAATGCGTCAGCAGTGGCGTCGGCTCCTGGCTCCAAGATCTCGTTGCGACAACCGGTAGAAGGAAAAGGGAAAAGAGGAGAAAAGCAACCGTGAGTACTCATCCAAAGTACTCACAAGCAAGGAGCTACAGCATGGGTATATGTGCATAGGGCCATATCGGTGGACTGAGCGTAGAATGCCGAATAAGAGGGGATAGCTAATCACGTCAAGACTACGCCACAGCAGCCTCCGTCTTCAACATGTAGAAGAGAGTAGATGAAGTCCTCCAAGTAGCATCGCATAGCATAATCCTACCCGGCAATCCCCTCCACGTAGCCTTGTTAGAGAGTGATCACCGGGTTGTATCTGGCACTTGGAAGGGTGTGTTTTATTAAGTATCCGCTTCTAGTTGTCATAAGGTCAAGGTACAACTCCAAGTCGTCCTGTTACCGAAGATCACGGCTATTCGAATAGATAAACTTCCCTACAGGGGTGCACCACATAACCCAACACGCTTGATCCCATTTGGCCAGACACACTTTCCTGGGTCATGCCCGGCCTCGGGAGATCAACACGTCACAGCCCCACCTAGGCCAACAGAGAGGTCAGCACGCCGGTCTAAACCTAAGTGCACAGGCGTCTGGGCCCATCGCCCTTAGCACACTGCGACGCTATGAATCGCGCGGAAGCGTAACTAGCCCCTTAATACAAGAGCAGGCTTATGTTCCAATCCGGCGTGCGCCGCTCAGTCGCTGACATCACGAAGGCTTCGGCTGATACCACGATGTCGAGTGCCCATAACTTTCCCACGTAGTTGGTTAGTGCGTATAGACCAAATGGCCAGACTCAGATCAAATACCAAGATCTCCTTAATCGTGTTAAGTATCCGCGAACGCCGACCAGGGTGAGGCCCACCTCTCTCCTAGGTGGTCTCAACCTGCCCTGTCGCTCCGCCACAAAGTAACAATCGGGGCCGTCGGGAACCCAGGCCCACCTCTACGGGATGGAGCCACCGCCTTCACCCCCATCTCCGAACAAGTATCATAAGTAATGTAACAATATAAAGTATATAGTGTATGCCCGTGATCACCTCCCGAGTGATCACGACCCGATAATATAGCATGGCAAAGGACAAGAGTGTAGGGCCAGCGATGGAACACTAGCATCCTATACTAAGCAAGAGGATGGCGGTAAGGGTAACAATCAGTAGCAACAATGATGACTATGCAGCAAATATAGGAATAATTGAAAGAAGTAACATGCTACACTACTCTAATGCAAGCAGTATAGAGAAGAATAGGCGATATCTGGTGATCAAGGGGGGGGGGGGCTTGCCTGGTTGCTCTGGCAAGAAGGAGGGGTCGTCAACTCCGTAGTCGAACTGGGCAGCAGCAGCGTCGGTCTCGTAGTCTACCAGAGAGAAGAGGGGGAAGAAACAATGAATACAATGCAAACAGATGCATAATGATGTATGACATAACAAGTAACGGTGCCAGGTGTTCCCTAACGCAGTACGAGGTGATACCGGTGAAGGGGGGAAACATCCGGGAAAGTATCCCCGGAGTTTCGCGTTTTTGGACAGATGAACCGGAAGGAAAAAGTTACGTGTTCGCTATGCTAGGGATGTGTGGTGGATGAACGGGTTGCATATTCGGATACGTCTCGTCGATCTGAGCAACTTTCATGTACAAAGTTTTTTCAACAGAGCTACGGTTTATTTTATATTAATTTTCAAAGTTTTAAATCATATTTAGAAATAACAGAATTAATTTAATTCGAAAATGTTTATTGCGTCATCATGACGTCAGCAGTCAGCGTTGACCGGTCAAACAGGGCAGTGGGGTCCGTCTGTCATTGGCTGTGATTAACTAAAACAGATCAATTAGTTTAATTAGTGATTAGGTTATTCTAATCAAGATTAATTAAGTTAATTAATTTATATAATTAATTAATTAATTATTATTTTTTATACTCTCTTTTTTATAATTCCCTTTTTTAAAACAAGGGCGTGGGGGCCCCACTGGGCAGTGGCCCATAGGGCCAAACGGGTGCCCGGACGAGCGGTTACCAGGCGCGAGCGCCCATCGAGGGCGAGGCCATGTCCTTGGCTGGGATTCCCCGGCACGCACGCAAGACAAAGAAAGCGCCGACGGCCGGAGCTGTGGAGGCGGTGGAGGGTGGCCAAGCGGCGTGAAGGCGCCGCTGGCGAGGGTCCGCAGACGGACGGGCAGCGTGCCTTGGGCGGCGCGGCGCCGCCGACGCTGTTGTCGGGTCGACTGCTGGATGAGCACCGGTGCCTGCGGCGCGCGCTAGCAGCGAGGAGGCGATCGGGGCACGCCACATGCGCAGGGGTGAGCATGGGGAGGAGGCGCGGGCAAGGGAGGTCTGGCAAAAGGGCGTGGCGCGCGGGCGACGTCGTCGGCGATGGAAGGGGACTGGGCCGGCACGAGGCGAGCAGCAGACACACACACGAGAGGGAGGCAGGCGGCGGCGCATGCATTGTGGCATCGGCGGCGCTTAGCAGCGCGGGTTGGCGGAGGTGGCTGGTGGCAACAACAAGACAACAAGCGAGCGGGGGCCGTAGCTCGGATGTGCGTGAGTTTGGTGTTGCGGCTCGAATTCGAGCAAGCGAAGCAGCTAGGTGGCGTCTACGGACCACCACGAACACACTTGTGTGCTCGATTTGGCCCAGGTCATGCGCTGTCCACAACGACGACATGGCCGGAGGTAGGGAGCTTACGGTCATGCGGAGCTACGCCCTAGAGGACGAAAGAGAAGGCGAGTATAAGGGGGAAAGGTGCGGGGGCTCACAACGGTCGCAGAGTAGGGGACGGCGAGGCTGGGGATGACTTGGTCGCAGCAAATCAGCGACGAGTAGCTCCGGGCACCGAGGACGAAGACGTGATGATGACGACGAGTTGGGGCAGCGAGGCGACGAACCCAAGGGGTGGAGAGGACCAGCGCGATGTGTCGGTTCGTCTGCTCATGCTAGTACGGAGAGGGGAGGCCAGTGGCCACAACAACGACGAAGAGCTTGGCGGTGGTGGTTCGGCCATGTATGCGGAAGAGGAAAGCGGCGCGAGGGGGAGAGGGAAAGAACGCTAGGGTTTGGCCTGGGTGGTCGGGAAAGTACTTGTAGGCGACGGGGAGGCGCTGGATGGCCGACACGTGGCCATCCATGGCCATGGACGTATGAGGGGAAGCCACCCAGCCTCCTGTGAACAGGAGGTGGAAGATGAGAGGGGGAGTTGGGCTGATTTGAGTTAGATGGGCCAAGCGGAGTAGATTAGGTCTGTTGTTTTGTTTCTCTTTTCTTTTACTCATGCTTTATACTGTTATGTTTTATTTTCTATTTATTATAGTTTTATAAAATATAAAACTAGTTCCTAAAACATAATTACTACTTATTCTAATGCCACAATAACTTGCTACCCAAACTAAAATAGTTTCGCAATTATTTAATATTTAAAAGTATTTGTATAGTAGTTTTCGCTACCGTTTTATTCATCTAATAGTATTTAAATATTTTATAAACGTGAGGTTTCTCCACCATAATTACCTATGCATTATTTGGTTCACTCCGAACATTTTAGTTTCAATATTCGAAAACTTTTATTGTTTGCTTGATTTTGGATTTGAATCTGGATCGGTTCTAAACTAACACGAGATTAGCAAGAGTAATCATGGTGACGTGGCATCATTACCAGAGGGTTACTGTAGCTTGATTACCCGAGCGTCACAATATAGCAGAAGATGGACGTCGGGGGCTGGCCAGGGGGCCCACAAGCTCGGGAGGCACGCCCTGGGGCGTAGGGCGCGCCCCCCAGGATTGTGGCCACCTGGTGGGCCCCCTTCTGTTCTTTTTTATATTTTACAAAACAATTCTCCGTAAAATTTCAGGACATTTGGACTTGTGCAGAATAGGTATCTTAGATTTGTTCCTTTCCGGTCCAGAATTCCAGTTGCCGGCATTCTCCCTCTTCATATAATTCTTGCAAAATAGATAGAAAAGGCATAAGAATTGTATCATAAAGTGAAATAACAATCCATAATGCAATAAATATCAACATAAAAACATGATGCAAAATGGATGTATCATTGCCTACACTTCCGCCATTCATTTTCTGAGAGGGAACCACCTACTCATGTGTTGAGATCAAGAGATTCCATTCCTACCATTTGAACCTTGATTTCTAGTCTTGCCCAAGTTGCTTTCCACTCAAATCCTTCTTCCACCATAGCCAAATGTGTGAGAAAGAGTTGGGTGTTGGGGAGACTATCATTTGAAGCACAAGAGCAAGGAGTTCATCATCAACACACTGTCTATTACCTTTTAGGGAGTGGATTCTCCTAGATTGGTTAGGTGTCACTTGGGAGCCTCCGATAAGATGTGGAGTTAACCAGGAAGTTTGTAAGGGCAAGGAGATCGCCTACTTCGTGAAGATCTACCCGAGTGAGGCAAGTCCTTTGTGGGCGATGGCCATGGTGGGATATACAAGGTGTCTTCTTCGTGGACCCTTTGTGGGTGGAGCTCTCCGTGGACTCGCGCAGCCGTTACCCTTCATGGGCTGAAGTCTCCATCAATGTGGACGTACGATAGCACCACCTATCAGAACCATGCCAAAAATCTCTGTGTCCTCATTGCGTTTGCCATCTCCAAACCCTTCCCTTTACCTTCATATGCAATGTTTTACATTCCGCTGCTATACTCTTAGAATTGCATGTGTAGGTTGATTGCTTGACTTGTCATAATTGCTAAAATCTGCCCACAACTATCATTGGGAAAATAATAGATTTTATTTGGTCAAGTAGTCTAATCACCACCCCCTCTAGACATACTTTCGATCCTACACGACCGCAATGTGTGCGACGCGGGCCTCCTCCTCCGCTTGATGCTCTGTCGTCATGAGCTTGTAGTAGGTCACCTTGTGGCGGACCATCGCGCGATCGACGTGGGACCTTGAACAATGGAGGAAAGGATGGGGAAGCAGCTGTTGGGAAACGTTGCATGGAAAACAAAAAAACTCTACGCACACGCAATGATCTATCTATGAAGATGCATGATGTCTACTACGCAACCTTCTTCTTGTAGACGTTGTTGGGCCTGCAAGTGCACAGGTTTGTAGGACAGTAGCAAATTTCCCTCAAGTGGATGACCTAAGGTTTATCAATCCGCAAGAGGCGTAGGATGAAGATGGTCTCTCTCAAACAATCCTGCAACCAAATAACAAAAAGTCTCTTGTGTCCACAACACACCCAATACAATGGCAAATTGTATAGGTGCACTAGTTCGGCGAAGAGATGGTGATACAAGTGCAATATGGATGGTAGATAAAGGTATTTGTAATCTGAAATAATAAAAAACAGCAAGGTAACTAATGGTAAAAGTGAGCGTAAACGGTATTGCAATGATAGGAAACAAGGCCTAGGGTTCATACTTTCACTAGTGCAAGTTCTCTCTGTTGGAAATATGCGCTAGAGGCAATAATAAAAGGATTATTATTATATTTCTTTGTTCGTGATAATTGTCTTTTATTCATGCTATAATTGTATTATCCGGAAATCGTAATACACGTGTGAATACATAGACCACAATATGTCCCTAGTGAGCCTTTAGTTGACTAGCTCGTTGATCAATAGATAGTCATGGTTTCCTGACTATGGACATTGGATGTCATTGATAACGGATCACATCATTAGGAGAATGATGTGATGGACAAGACCCAATCCTAAGCATAGCACAAGATCGTAGTTCGTTTTGCTAGAGCTTTTCCAATGTCAAGTATCTCTTCCTTAGACCATGAGATCGTGTAACTCCGGATACCGTAAGAGTACTTTGGTGTACCAAACGTCACAACGAATCGGGTGACTATAAAGGTGCACTACAGGTATCTCCGAAAGTGCTGTTGGGTTGACACGGATCGAGGCTGGATTTGTCACTCCGTATGACGGAGAGGTATCCCTAGGCCCACTCGGTAATGCATCATCATAATGAGCTCAAAGTGACCAAGTGATTGGTTACAGGATCATGCATTCTGATGCGAGTATAGTGACTTGCCGTAACGAGACCGAACGAGGTATTGGGATACCGACGATCGAGTCTCGGGCAAGTAACGCACCGATTGACAAAGGGAATTGAATACGGATTAATTGAATCCTCGACATCGTGGTTCATCCGATGAGATCATCGAGGAGTATGTGGGAGCCAACATGGGTATACAGATCCCGCTGTTGGTTATTGACGGAGAGCCGTCTCGATCGTGTTCAAGATGTCTCCGAACCCGTAGGGTCTACACTTAAGGTTCGGTGACACTAGGGTTGTATGAATATGAGTATGCAGCAAACCGAATGTTGTTCGAGTCCGGATAAGATCTCGGACGTCACGAAGAGTTCGGAATGGTCCGGAGGTAAAGAATTATATATAGGAAGTGCTATTTCGCCATCGAGAGAATTTTGGGGTTACCAGATTGTCTGGGACCACCGGAAGGGTCCGGGTCCACCGGTGGGGCCACCTATCCCGGAGGGCCCGTGGGCTGAAGTGGGAGGAACCAGCCTGGTGGGCTGGTGCGCCCCACTTGGGCCCCGCGCCTAGGGTTGGAAACCCTAGGGGGGGCGCCCACTTGCCTTGGGGCAAGCCTCCCCTTGGTCGCCGCCCCTTGGGAGATCAGATCTCCAGGGCGGCGCCCCAGGGCCTATATAAAGGGGGAGGGAGGGGCAGCCGCACCTTGCATCTTGGCGCCTCCTCTCCCTGCTACACCTCTCCTCCTCCGTCACGTGCTTGGCGAAGCCCTGCCGGAGTGTTGCTTCTCCACCAACACCACGCCGTCGGTCGCTGCTGGAGCCATCTTCCTCAACCTCTCCTTCCCCTTGCTGGATCAAGAAGGAGGAGACGTCATCCACTCCGTACGTGTGTTGAATGCGGAGGTGCCGTCCGTTCGGCACTCGGTCATCGGTGATTTGGATCACGGCGAGTACGACTCCATCATCCACGTTCTAGTGAACGCTTCCGCATGCGATCTACAAGTGGTATGTAGATGCAATCTCTCTCCCATGGCTCGTTGCTTAGATGAACTGATAGATGGATCTTAGTGAAACCATAGGAAAATTTTTAATTTTCTGCAACGTTCCCCAACAGTGGTATCAGAGCTAGGTCTATGCGTAGTTCTCTATTGCACGAGTAGAACACAATTTTGTTGTGGGCGTAGATCTTGTCAACTTGCTTGCCGCTACTAGTATTTTCTTGCTTCAGCGGTATTGTGGGATGAAGCAGCCCGGACCGACCTTACACGTGCGCTACGTGAGACAAGTTCCACCGATCGACATGCACTAGTTGCATAAGGTGGCTAGCGGTGTCTGTCTCTCCTACTTTACTTGGAGCGGATTAGATGAAAAGGGTCCTTATGAAGGGTAAATAGAAGTTGACAAAATCACTTTGTGGTTATTCAGAGGTAAGAAAACGTTCTTGCTAGAACCCAATTGCAGCCATCGTAAAAGATGCAACAACAATTAGAGGACGCCTAACTTGTTTTTGCAGCAATTGTCATGTGATGTGATATGGCCGAAGTTGTGATGAATGATGAATGATATATTGTGATGTATGAGATCATGTTCTTGTAATAGGAATCACGACTTGCATGTCGATGAGTATGACAACGGCAGGAGCCATAGGAGTTGTCTTAATTATTGTATGACCCATGAGTCATTGATTCAACGCCATGTAAATTGCTTTACTTTATTGCTAAATGTGTTAGCCATAGTAGTAGAAGTAATAGTTGGCGAGCAACTTCATGGAGACACGATGATGGAGATCATGATGATGGAGATCATGGTGTCATGCGGTGACAAGATGATCATGGAGCCTCAAGATGAAGATCAAAGGAGCTATATGATATTGGCCATATCATGTCACTACTTTATATAATTGCATGTGATGTTTATTATGTTTTATGCATCTTGTTTACTTAGAACGACGGTAGTAAATAAGATGATCCCTTATAATAATTTCAACAAAGTGTTCCCCTAATGTGCACCGTTGCTAAAGTTCGTCGCTTCAAGCACCACGTGATGATCGGTGTGATAGATCCTTACGCTCACATACAACGGGTGTAAGACAGTTTTACACATGCATAAACACTTAGGGTTAACTTGACGAGCCTAGCATGTACAGACATGGCCTCGGAACACAAGAGACCGAAGGTCGAACATGAGTCGTATGGAAGATACGATCAACATGGAGATGTTCACCGACGATGACTAGTCCGTCTCACGTGATGATCGGACACGGCCTAGTCGACTCGGATCATGTAACACTTAGATGACTAGAGGGATGTCAAATCTGAGTGGGAGTTCATTAAACAATTTGATTAGATGAACTTAATTATCATGAACATTAGTCTAAAATCTTTGCAAAATGTCTTGTAGATCAAATGGCCAACGCTCATGTCACCGTGAACTTCAACGCGTTCCTAGAGAAAACCAAGCTGAAAGACGATGGCAACAACTATTCGGACTGGGTCCGGAACCTGAGGATCATCCTCATAGCAGCCAAGAAACAATATGTCCTAGAAGCACCGCTAGGTGATGCACCCATCCCAGAGAACCAAGACATTATGAATGCTTGGCAGTCTCGTCTTGATGATTACTCCCTCGTTCAAGGCGGCATGCTTTACACTTAGAACCGGGCTCCAAAAGTGTTTTGAGCAACACGGAGCATATGAGATGTTCGAGGAGCTGAAAATGGTTTTCCAAGCTCATGCCCGGTCGAGAGATATGAAGTCTCCGACAAGTTCTATAGTTGTAAGATGGCGGAAAACAGTTCTGTCAAGGAGCACATACTCAAAATGTCCGGGTTGCACAACCGCCGTCCCAATGGACATTAACCTCCGGATGAGGCGGTCATTGACAGAATCCTTGATCGCTCCCACCAATCTACAAGAGCTTTGTGATGAACTACAATATGCAGGGATGGTGAAGACCATTCTGAAGTATTCTCAATGCTGAAGTCGCAGAGGTTCAAATCAAGAAAGAACATCAAGTGTTGATGGTCAATAAAACCACTAAGTTCAAAAAGGGCAAGGGTAAGAAGAACTTGAAGAAGGACGACAAAGATGTTGCTGCGCCCTGTAAGCAAGTTGCCGGAAGAAGTCAAAGAATGGACCCAAGCACGAGAGAGAGTGCTTTTATTGCAAAGGAAGGGCCATCGAAGCGGAACTGCCCCAAATACTTAGCGGACAGAAGGCCGGCAACACTAAAGGTATATTTGATATACATGTAATTGATGTGTACCTTACCAAGACTCGTAGTAACTCCCGGTATTTGATACCGGTGCCATTGCTCATATTTGTAACTCACAGCAGAGCTGCGGAATAAACGGAGACTGGCGAAGGGACGAGGTGACGATCGCGCGTCGGGAATGGTTCCAAGGTCGATGTGATCGCCATGCACGCTACCTCTACATTTACCTACGGGATTAGTTTTAAACCTCAATAATTGTTATTTAGTGCTAAGTTTGAGCATGAACATTGTATCAGGATATCGTTTAATGCAAGATGGCTACTCATTTAAATCCGAGAATAATGGTTGTTCTATTTATATGAGAGATATGTTTTATGGTCATGCTCCGATGGTCAATGGTTTATTCTTAATGAATCTCGAACGTAATATTACACATATTCATAGTGTGAATACCAAAAGATGTAAAGTTGATAACGATAGTCCCACATACTTGTGGCATCGCCGCTTTGGTCACATTGGTGTCAAGCGCATGAAGAAGCTCCATTCGATGGACTTTTAGAGTCTCTCGATTATGAATCATTTGACACATGCGAACCATGCCTTATGGGCAAATGACCAAGACTCCGTTCTCCGGAACAATGGAGCGAGCAACCAACTTATTGGAAATCATACATACCGATGTGTGCGGTCCAATGAGCGCCGAGGCTCATGGAGGATATCGTTATGTTCGCACTCTCACCGATGACTTGAGTAGATATGGGTATGTCTACTTGATGAAACACAAGTCTGAGACCTTTGAAAAGTTCAAGGAATTTCAGAATGAGGTAGAGAATCAACGTGACCGAAAAATAAAGTTCTTACGATCAGATCGTGGAGGAGAATATTTAAGTCACGAATTTGGTACACACTTAAGGAAATGTGGAATCGTTTCACAACTCACGCCGCTGGAACACCTCAAGCGAACGGTGTGTCCGAACGTCGAATCACACTCTATTGGATATGGTGCGATCTATGATGTCTCTTACCGATTTACCGCTATCATTTTGGGGATGCGACTAGAGACAGCTACATTCACTTTAAATAGGGCACCGTCTAAATCCGTTGAGACGACACCGTATGAATTATGGTTTGGAAAGAAACCTAAGCTGTCGTTTCTAAAAGTTTGGGGTGCGATGCTTATGTCAAGAAACTTCAACTGAAAAGCTCAAACCCAAGTCGGAAAAATGCGTCTTCATAGGATACCCTAAGGAAACCATTGGGTATACCTTCTACCTTAGATCCAAGGCAAGATCTTTGTTGTTAAGAACGGATCCTTTCGGAAAAGAGTTTCTCTCGAAAGGAGTAAGTGGGAGGAAAGTAGAACTCGATGAAGTACTACCTCTTGAACCGGAAAGTAGTGCAGCTCAGAAAATGTTCTGTGGTGCCTACACCCACCGGAGAGGAAATTAATGATGATGATCAAGGTACTTCGGATCAAGTTGCTCTTGAACTTCAGTGGGTCCACAAGGACACGTTCCACACCAGAGTGGTATGGCAACTCTGTCACGGAAATCATGTTGTTAGACAACGGTGAACCTTGAACTATGAAGAAGCGATGGCGGGCCCGGATTCCAACAAATGGCTTGAAGCCATGCAATCCGAGATAGGATCCATGTATGAAAACAAAGTATGGACTTTGACAGACTTGCCCGATGATCGGCGAGCGATAGAAAACAAATGGATCTTTAAGAAGAAGACGGCGCAGATGGTAATGTCACCATCTATAAAGCTCGACTTGTCGCTAAGGGTTATCGGCAAGTTCAAGGGATTGACTACGATGAGACTTTCTCTCCGTAGCGAAGCTTAAGTCCGTCGAATCATGTTAGCAATTGCCGCATACTATGATTATGAGATATGGCAGATGGACGTCAAAACAGCGTTCCTTAACGGTTATCTTAAGGAAGAGCTGTATATGATGCAGCCGGAAGGTTTTGTCGATCCTAAGAATGCTAACAAAGTATGCAAGCTCCAGCGATCCATTTATGGGCTGGTGCAAGCATCTCGGAGTTGGAACATTCGCTTTGATAAGATGATCAAAGCGTTTGGGTTTATGCTGAGACTTATGGAGAAGCTGCGTTTATAAGAAAGTGAGTGGGAGCTCTGTAGCATTTCTCATATTATATGTAGATGACATACTTTTGATGGGAAATGATATAGAACTCTTGGACAGCATTAAGGCCTACTTGAATAAAAGTTTTTCAATGAAGGACCTTGGAGAAGCTGCTTACATATTAGGCATCAAGATCTATAGGGATAGATCGAGACGCCTCATAGGTCTTTCACAAAGCACATACCTTGATAAGATTTTGAAGAAATTCAAAATGGATCAGTCCAAGAAAGGGTTCTTGCTGACTTGCAAGGTGTGAGATTGAGCTCGGCTCAATGCCCGACCACGGCAAAAGATAAAGAAGAGATGAGCGTCATCCCCTATGCCTCGGCCATAGGATCTATTATGTATGCCATGCTATGTACCAGACCTGATGTAAACCTTGCCGTAAGTTTGGTAGGAAGGTACCAAAGTAATCCCGGCAAGGAACACTGGACAGCGGTCAAGAATATCCTGAAGTACCTGAAAAGGACAAAGGACATGTTTCTCGTTTATGGAGGTGACGAAGAGCTCGTCGTAAAGGGTTACATCGACGCTAGCTTCGACACAGATCTGGATGACTCTAAGTCACAAACCGGATACGTGTATATGTTGAATGGTGGAGCAGTAAGCTGGTGCAGCTGCAAGCAGAGCGTCGTGGCGGGATCTACGTGTGAAGCGGAGTACATGGCAGCCTCGGAGGCAGCCGCATGAAGCAATTTGGGTGAAGGAGTTCATCACCGACCTAGGAGTTATACCCAATGCGTCGGGGCCAATCAAACTCTTCTGTGATAACACTGGAGCTATTGCACTTGCCAAGGAGCCCAGGTTTCACAAGAAGACCAGGCACATCAAGCATCGCTTCAACTCCATCTGTGAAAATGTTCAAGATGGAGATATAGGAATTTGCAAAGTGCATACGGATCTGAATGTCGCAGATCCGTTGACTAAACCTCTTCCGCGAGCAAAACATGATCAACACCAGAACTCTATGGGTGTTCGGTTCATTACAATGTAACTAGATTATTGACTCTAGTGCAAGTGGGAGACTGTTGGAAATATGCCCTAGAGGCAATAATAAAAGGATTATTATTATATTTCCTTGTTCGTGATAATTGTCTTTTATTCATGCTATAATTGTATTATTCGGAAATCGTAATACACGTGTGAATACATAGACCACAATATGTCCCTAGTGAGCCTTTAGTTGACTAGCTCGTTGATCAATAGATAGTCATGGTTTCCTGACTATGGACATTGGATGTCATTGATAACGGGATCACATCATTAGGAGAATGATGTGATGGACAAGACCCAATCCTAAGCATAGCACAAGATCGTGTAGTTCGTTTTGCTAGAGCTTTTCCAATGTCAAGTATCTCTTCCTTAGACCATGAGATCGTGTAACTCCCGGATACCGTAAGAGTACTTTTGGTGTACCAAACGCCACAACGTAATCGGGTGACTATAAAGGTGCACTACAGGTATCTCCGAAAGTGTCTATTGGGTTGACACGGATCGAGACTAGGATTTGTCACTCCGTATGACGGAGAGGTATCTCTGGGCCCACTTGGTAATGCATCATCATAATGAGCTCAAAGTGACCAAGTGATTGGTTACAGGATCATGCATTACGATGCGAGTAAAGTGACTTGCGTAACGAGACTGAACGAGGTATTGGGATACCGGATGATCGAGTCTCGGGCAAGTAACGATACCGATTGACAAAGGGAATTGAATACGGATTAATTGAATCCTCGACATCGTGGTTCATCCGATGAGATCATCGAGGAGTATGTAGGAGCCAACATGGGTATCCAGATCCCGCTGTTGGTTATTGACGGGAGAGCCGTCTCGGTCATGTTCAGATGTCTCCGAACCCGTAGGGTCTACACTTAAGGTTCGGTGACGCTTAGGGTTGTATGAATATGAGTATGCAGCAAACCGAATGTTGTTCGAGTCCGGATGAGATCCCGGACGTCACGAGGAGTTCGGAATGGTCCGGAGGAAAAGAATTATATATAGGAAGTGCTATTTCGCCATCGGAGAATTTGGGGTTACGGTATTGTCTGGGACCACCGGAAGGGTCCTGGGTCCACCGGTGGGGCCACCTATCCCGGAGGGCCCGTGGGCTGAAGTGGAGGAACCAGCCTGGTGGGCTGGGGCGCACTCCACTTGGTCCCCTGCGCCTAGGGTTGGAAACCCTAGGGTGGGGCGCCCACTGCCTTGGGAGCAAGCCTCCCCTTGCCGCCGCCCCTTGGGAGATCAGATCTCCAGGGCGGCGCCTGTGGGGCCTATATAAAGGGGGGGAGGGAGGGGGCAGCCGCACCCTTGCATCTTGGCGCCTCCATCTCCCCTGCTACACCTCTCCTCCTCCTTCATGTGCTTGGCGAAGCCCTGCCGGAGTGCTGCTTCTCCACCAACACCACACCGTCGTGCTGCTGCTGGAGCCATCTTCCTCAACCTCTCCTTCCCCCTTGCTGGATCAAGAAGGAGGAGATGTCATCCGCTCCGTACGTGTGTTGAACGCGGAGGTGCCGTCCGTTCGGCACTCGGTCATCGGCGATTTGGATCATGGCGAGTACGACTCCATCATCCACGTTCTAGTGAACGCTTCCGCACGCGATTTACAAGTGGTATGTAGATGCAATCTCTCTCATGACTCGTTGCTTAGATGAACTGATAGATGGATCTTGGTGAAACCGTAGGAAAAATTTTAATTTTCTGCAACGTTCCCCAACACTCTCAACAATATTAACATAATTGGATCACATAACTATCCCTCAACATACAACAAAGAGTCACTCCAAAGCCACTAATAGCGAAGAACAAACGTAGAGATTATGGTAGGGTACGAAACCACCTCAAAGTTATTCTTTCCAATCAATCCGTTGGGCTATTCCTATAAGTGTCACAAACAGCCCTAGAGTTCGTACTAGAATAACACCTTAAGATACAAATCAACCAAAACCCTAATGTCACCTAGATACTCCATTGTCACCTCAAGTATCCGTGGGTATGATTATACGATATGTATCAGACAATCTTAGATTCATCCAACCAACATAAAAGTACTTCAAAGAGTGCCCCAAAGTTTCTACCGGAGAGTCAAGAACGTGTGCCAACCCCTATGCATAGGTTCATGGGCGGAACCCGCAAGTTGGTCACCAAAACATAAATCAAGTGGCACATGATATCCCATTGTCACCACAGATAAGCACGGCAAGACATACATCAAGTGTTCTCATAAAAGACTCAATCCGATAAGATAACTTCAAAGGGGAAACTCAATTCATTACAAGAGAGTAGAGGGGGAGAAGAAACATAAGATCCAACTATAATAGCAAAGCTCGCGATACATCAAGATCGTGCCAAATCAAGAACACGAGAGAGAGAGATCAAACACATAGCTACTGGTACATACCCTCGGACTGAGGGTGAACTACTCCCTCCTCGTCATGGATAGCGCCGGATGATGAAGATGGCCACGGTGAGGTTCCCCCTCCGTGCAGGTGCCTAACAGGTCCCATGAGGTTTTGGTGGCTCAGAGGCTTGCGGCGGTGGAACTCCCGATCTATCTTTTGTTCTGGAAGTTTTAGGGTACGTAGGTATATATGGGTGAAAGGAGTACGTCGGTGGAGCTACGGGGGCCCCACGAGGCAGGGGACGCGCCCCGGGGGGCCCACCCTCTTTAGCACCTCACGTATCTTCTGACGTGGGGTCCAAGTCCATCAGGTGGGTTTCCTTCCAAAAATAACTTCTCCAGTTGATTTCGTTCCGTTTGACTCCGTCGATATTCCTTTTCCTCAAACTTTGAAATAGGCATAAAACAGCAAATCTGGGCTGGGCCTCCGGTTAATAGGTTAGTCCCAAAAGTAATATAAAAGTGGAAAATAAAGCCCAATATTGCCCAAAACAGTAGATAATATAGCATGGATCAATCAAAATTTATAGATACGTTGGAGACGTATCAAGCATCCCCAAGCTTAATTCCTGCTCGTCCTCGAGTAGGTAAATGATAAAAAAGATAATTTTTGATGCGGAGTGCTACTTGGCATAATTTCAATGTAATTCTTCTTAATTGTGATATGAATATTCAGATCCGAAAGATTCAAGACAAAAGTTCATATTGACATAAAAAATAATAATACTTCAAGCATACTAACTAAGCAATTATGTCTTCTCAAAATAGCATGGCAAAAGAAAGTTCATCCCTACAAAATCATATAGTTAGGCTATGCTTCATTTTCGTCACACAAAGAGGTTCCCAACTTCTATACCCCCGATGACAAGGCAAGCAATTGTTTCATACTTAAATAATCTCAAACTTTTTCAACCTTCACGCAATACATGAGCATGAGCCATGGATATAACACTATGGGTGGAATAGAATATGATGATGGGGATTGTGTGGAGAAGATAAAAAGGAGAAAGTCTCACATTGACGAGGATAATCAACGGGCTATGGAGATGCCCATCAATTGATGTCAACCTGAGGAGTAGGGATTGCCATGCAACGGATGCACTAGAGCTATGAATGCTCAACAAAAAAAACTAGTGGGTGTGCATGCAACTCGCTTGCTCATGAAGACCTAGGGCATTTGAGGAAGCCCATCGTAGGAATATACAAGCCAAGTTCTATAATGAAAAATTCCCACTAGTATAAAAAGACAAGTTATGAGACTCACTATATGAAAAACATGGTGCTACTTTGAAGCACAATATATGAGACTCACTACATGAAGAACAAGGTGCTACTTTGAAGCACAATATATGAGACTCACTACATGAAGAACAAGGTGCTACTTTGAAGCACAAGTGTGGAAAAAGAGATAGTAGCATTGCCCTTTTTATTTATTTTCTTTTTTTGGGCCCCTTTTTCTTCTTTTTGGCCTTTCTCTTTTTTTATTTCTTTTATTTGGGCAATGCTCTAATAATGATGATCATCACACTTCTATTGATTACAACATAAGGATTACAACTCAAAACCAGAACAAGATATGACTCTATATGAATGCCTCCGTGATGTGTGCGGGATGGTGCAATGAATCAAGAGTGACATGTATGAAAAATAATGCATGGTGGCTTTGCCACAAATACGATGTCAACTACATGATCATGCAATGGCAATATGACAAAAGTAATGTATGTCATAATCATGATAAACGGAACGGTGGAAAGTTGCATGGCAATATATCTCGGAATGGCTATGGAAATGCCATAATAGGTAGGTATGGTGGCTGTTTTGAGGAGGGTATATGGTGGGTGTATGATACCGGCGAAAGGTGCGCGGTATTAGAGAGGCTAGCAATGGCGGAAGGAAGGAAAAAGTGCGTATAATCCATGGACTCAACATTAGTCATAAAGAACTCATATACTTATTGCAAAAATCTACAAGTTATCAAAGCAAAGTATTACGCGCATGCTCCTAGGGGGATAGATTGGTAGGAAAAGACCATCGCTCGTCCCCGACCGCCACCCATAAGGAAGACAATCAATAAATAAATCATGCTCCGACTTCATCACATAACGGTTCACCATACGTGCATGCTACGGGAATCACAAACTTTAACACAAGTATTTCTCAAATTCACAACTACTCAACTAGCATGACTCAAATATCACTATCTTCATATCTCAAAACAATTATCAAGCATCAAACCTTTCTTAGTATTCAACACACTCATAAGAATTCTTACAAATCTTGTATGCTTAGCATATTAGGATTAATTAAGAAAATTACCATGCTATTTAAGACTCTAAAAATAATCTAAGTGAAGCATGAGAGTTCATATATTTCTTCAAAATAAAACTACCACCATGCTCTAAAAGATATAAGTGAAGCACTAGAGCAAACGACAAACTACTCCGAAAGATATAAGTGAAGATCAATGAGTAGTCGGATAATTATGCAACTATGTAAAGACTCTCCCATTTAAGAACTTCAGATCTTGATACTTTATTCAAACATCAGGCAAATCTAAAGAACATAAAATGATGCTCCAAGCAAAACACATATCATGTGGTGAATAAAAATATAGTTCCAAGTAAAGTTACCGATGAACGAAGACGAAAGAGGGGATGCCTTCCGGGGCATCCCCAAGCTTAGGCTCTTGGTTATCCTTGAATATTACCTTGGGGTGACTTGGGCATCCCCAATCTTAGGCTCTTGCCACTCCTTATTCCATAGTCCATCGAATCTTTACCCAAAACTTGAAAACTTCACAACACAAAACTTAACAGAAAACTCGTGAGCTCCGTCAGCGAAAGAAAACAAAACACCACTTCGAGGTACTGTAATGAACTCATTCTTTATTTATATTGGTTTTAAAACTACTGTATTCCAACTTCTCTATGGTTTATAAACTAATTTTACTAGCCATAGAGTCATCAAAATAAGCAAACAACACAATGAAAACAGAATCTGTCAAAAACAGAACAGTCTGTAGTAACCTGTAACTAACGCAAACTTCTGGAACTCCAAAAATTCTAAAATAAATTGGTGGACCTGAGGAATTTGTCTAGTAATCATCTGAAAAAAGCATCAACTAAATAGCACTTTGCAGTAAAAAGTTCTAGCTAATCTCGCGAGCGCTAAAGTTTCTGTTTTTTACAGCATGATCTTAAAGACTTCACCCAAGTCTTCCCAAAGGTTCTACTTGGCACAATCACTAATTAAAACACAAAACCACATCTAAACAGAAGCTAGATGGATTATTTATTACTAAACAGAACCAAAAAGTAAGAAACTAAAATAAAATTGGGTTGCCTCCCAACAAGCGCTATCGTTTAACGCCCCTAGCTAGGCATGATGATTTCAATGATGGTCACATAAAAGATAAGAATTGAAACATAAAGAGAGCATCATGAACGATATGACTAGCACATTTAAGTCTAACCCACTTCCTATGCATAGGGATTGTATGAGCAAACAACTTATGGGAACAATAATCAACTTGCTTAGGAAGGTAAAACAAGCATAACTTCAAAACTTTAAGCACATAGAGAGGAAACTTGATATTATTGCAATTCCTACAAGCATATATGCCTCCCTGATAATAATTTTCAGTAGAATCATGAATGAATTCAACAATATAACCAGCACCTAAAGCATTCTTTTCATGATCTACTAGCATAGAAAATTTACTACTCTCCACATAAGCAAAATTCTTCTCGTGAATAGTAGTGGGAGCAAACTCAATAAAATAACTATCATATGATTGAGAATTAAGATCAAGATGACAAGTTTCATGGTTATCATTATTCTTTATAGCATACGTGTCATCACAATAATCATCATAGATAGGAGGCATGCTTTCATCATAATAAATTTGCTCATCAAAGCTTGGGGGACAAAAAATATCATCTTCATCATACATAGCTTCCCCAAGCTTGTGGCTTTGCATATCATTAGCATCATGGATATTCAAGGAATTCATACTAACAACATTGCAATCATGCTCATCATATAAATATTTAGTGCCAAATATTTTAATGCATTCTTCTTCTAACACTTTGGCACAATTCTCCTTCCCATCATACTCACGAAAAATATTAAAAAGATGAAGCGTATGAGGTAAACTCAATTCCATTTCTTGTAGTTTTCTTTTATAAACTAGACTAGTGCTAAAACAAGAAACAAAAATATTCGATTGCAAAATCTAAAGATATACCTTCACTTACCTAGCCTCCCCGGCAACGGCGCCAGAAAAGAGCTTGATGTCTACTACACAACCTTCTTCTTGTAGACGTTGTTGGGCCTGCAAGTGCATAGGTATGTAGGACAATAGCAAATTTCCCTCAAGTGGATGACCTAAGGTTTATCAATCCGCGAGAGGCGTAGGATGAAGATGGTCTCTCTCAAACAACCCTGCAACCAAATAAAAAAAAGTCTCTTGTGGCCCCAACACACCCAATACAATGGCAAATTGTATAGGTGCACTAGTTCGGTGAAGAGATGGTGATACAAGAGCAATATGGATGGTAGATAAAGGTATTTGTAATCTGAAATAATAAAAACAGCAAGGTAACTAATGGTAAAAGTGAGCGTAAACGGTATTGCAATGATAGGAAACAAGGCCTAGGGTTCATACTTTCACTAGTGCAAGTTCTCTCAACAATATTAACATAATTGGATCACATAACTATCCCTCAACATGCAACAAAGAGTCACTCCAAAGCCACTAATAGCGGAGAACAAATGTAGAGATTATGGTAGGGTACGAAACCACCTCAAAGTTATTCTTTCCAATCAATCCATTGGGCTATTACTATAAGTGTCACAAACAGCCCTAGAGTTCGTACTAGAATAACACCTTAAGATACAAATCAACCAAAACCCTAATGTCACCTAGATACTACATTGTCACCTCAAGTATCCGTGGGTATGATTATAAGATATGCATCACACAATCTTAGATTCATCCAACCAACATAAAAGTACTTCAAAGAGTGCCCCAAAGTTTCTACCGGAGAGTCAAGAACGTGTGCCAACCCCTATGCATAGGTTCATGGGCGGAACCCGCAAGTTGGTCACCAAAACATAAATCAAGTGGCACATGATATCACATTGTCACCACAGATAAGCACGGCAAGACATGCATCAAGTGTTCTCATAAAAGACTCAATCCGATAAGATAACTTAAAAGGGGAAACTCAATTCATTACAAGAGAGTAGAGGGGGAGAAGAAACATAAGATCCAACTATAATAGCAAAGCTCGCGATACATCAAGATCGTGCCAAATCAAGAACATGAGAGAGAGAGATCAAACACATAGCTACTGGTACATACCCTCAGCCCCGAGGGTGAACTACTCCCTCCTCGTCATGGATAGCGCCGGGATGATGAAGATGGCCACAGTGAGGTTCCCCCCCAGGTGCCAAACAGGTCTGAGAGGTTTTGGTGGCTCAGAGGCTTGCGGCGGAACTCCCGATCTATCTTCCGCTCTGGAAGTTTTAGGGTACATAGGTATATATGGGTGAAAGGAGTACGCCGGTGGAGCTACGGGTGCCCCACGAGGCATGGGGCGCGCCGGGGGGTGGCGCGCCCCACCCTCGTGAGCACCTCCCGTATCTTCTGACGTGCGGTCCAAGTCCATCAGGTGGGTTTCCTTCTAAAAATAACTTCTCCAATTGATTTCGTTCCGTTTTGACTCCATTTGATATTCCTTTTCCTCGAAACACTGAAATAGGCATAAAACAGCAAATCTGGGCCGGGCCTCCGGTTAATAGGTTAGTCCCAAAAGTAATATAAAAGTGGAAAATAAAGCCCAATATTGCCCAAAACAGTAGATAATATAGCATGGAGCAATCAAAAATTATAGATACGTTGGAGACGTATCAATGCATAGCAACAAGGGGAAGAGTGTGTCTACATTCGCTCGTAGACCGTAAGCAGAAGCGTTTCACAACGCGGTTGATGTAGTCGAACTTCTTCGTGCTTCAATCGATCAAGTACCGAACGCACGGCACCTCCGCGTTCTGCACACATTCAGCTCGGTGACGTTCCTCGCCTTCTTGATCCAGCAAGACGTCAAGGTAGTATATGAGTTCCGTGAGCGCGACGGCGTGGTGACGGTGGTGGTGAAGTGATCTCCGCAGGGCTTTGCCTAAAATATGACCGGGGGTGTAAACGGTGGAGGGGAGCGCTGCACACTGCTAACAATTGATTTCATGTGTGCTAGGCGCCCCCTCCCATACAAGGCCCATAAGGCCCATATATTTTGTCGGGGGTGCTCGGAACCCCTTCCGGTGACCCGATAAGTACCCGGTACCCCCGAAACACTTCCGGTGTCCGAATACTATCGTCCTATATATCAATCTTTACCTCTCGACCATTTTGAGACTCCTCGTCATGTCTCTGATCTCATCCGGGACTCCGAACAACATTCGGTCACTAAATCACATAACTCATATAATACTATATCATCATCGAAAGTTAAGCGTGCGGACCCTACGGTTCGGGAACTATGTAGAAATGACCGAGGCACCTCGCTGGTCAATAACCAATAGCAAAACCTGGATGCCCATATTGGCTCCTACATATTCTACAAAGATCTTTATCGGTCGAACCATTATGACAACATATGGTATTCCCTTTGTCCATTGGTATGTTACTTGTCCGAGATTCTATCACCGGTATCTTTATACCTAGTTCAATCTCGTTACTGGCAAGTCTCTTTACTTGTTCCATAATACATCACCTAGTGACTAACTCCTTAGTCGTTTGCTTGCAAGCTTATGATGTGTATTATCGAGAGGGCCCAGAGACACCTCTCTGATACTCGGAGTGACAAATCCTATTCTCGATCTATGCCAACTCAACAAACACCTTCGGAGATACCTGTAGAGCATCTTTATAATCACCCAGATACGTTGTGGTGTTTGATAGCACACAAGGCATTCCTCTGGTATCCAGGAGTTGCATAATCTCATAGTCGAAGGAATATGTGTTTGATATGAAGAAAGCAATAGCAATAAAACTAAACGATCATTATGCTAAGCTAACGGATGGGTTTTGTCCATCGCATCATTCTCCTAATGATGTGATCCAGTTATCAAATGACAACTCATGTCAATGGTTTTGGTATGTTGTGGGGGTATTGCCCCACAGTTCCCAGTCGAAAAAACTCATGTCAATGGTTAGGAAACCTTAACCATCTTTGATCAACGAGCTAGTCAAGTAGAGGCTCACTAGGGACACGGTGTTTGTTTATGTACTCGCACATGTATTTAAGTTTTCGATCAATACAATTCTAGCATGAATAATAAACCTTTATCATGAATATAGAATAACAACTTTATTATTGCCTCTAGGGCATATTTCCTTTACTCTCCCATTTTCACTAGAGTCAACAATCTAGATTACATTGTAATGAATCTAACACCCATAGACTCTTAATGCTGATCATGTTTTGCTCGCGGAAGAGGCTTAGTCAATAGGTCTGCCACATTCAGATCCGTATGTATCTTGCAAATTTCTATGTCTCCATCCTTGACTTGTTTACGAATGGAGTTGAAGCGTCTCTTGATGTGTTTGGCTATCTTATGAAACGTGGATTCCTTCGCCAAGGCAATTGCTCCAGTGTTGTCACAAAAGATTTTCATTGGATCCGATGCACTAGGTATTACACCCAGATCGGATATGAACTCCTTAATCCAGACTCCTTCATTTGCTGCTTCTGAAGCAGCTGTGTACTCGGCTTCACACGTAGATCCCGCCACGACGCTCTGCTTGGAACTGCACCAACTGACAGCTCCACCATTCAATATAAATACGTATCTGGTTTGTGACTTAGAGTCATCTGGATCAGTGTCAAAGCTAGCATCGACGTAACCATTTATGACGAGCTCTTTGTCACATCCATAAACAAGAAACATATCCTTGGTCCTTTTCAGGTACTTCAGGATGTTCTTGACCGCTGTCTAGTGATCCACTCCTGGATTACTTTGGTACCTCCCTGCCAGACTTATGGCAAGGCACACATCAGGTCTGGTACACAACATAGCTGCATACATGATAGAACCTATGGCTGAGGCATAGGGAATGACTTTCATTTTCTCTCTATATTCTACAGTGGTCGGGCTTTGAGTCTGACTCAACTTCACACCTTGTAACACAGGCAAGAACCCTTTCTTTGACTGATCCATTTTGAACTTCTTCAAAACTGTGTCAAGGTATGTGCTTTGTGAAAGTCCTATTAAGCGTCTTGATCTATCTCTATAGATCTTGATGCCCAATATATAAGCTGCTTCACCGAGGTCTTTCATTGAAAAACTCTTATTCAAGTATCCTTTTATGCTATCTGGAAATTCTATATCATTTCCAATCAATAATATGTGATACGTCTCCAACGTATCTATATTTTTTATTGTTCCATGCTATTATATTATCTGTTTTGGATGTTTTATATGCATTAATATGCTATTTTATATTATTTTTGGGACTAACTTATTAACCTAGAGCCCAGTGCCAGTTTCTGTTTTTTCGTTGTTTTTGAGTTTCGCAGAAAAGGAATACCAAACAGAGTCCAAAAGGAATAAAACCTTCGCTTTGATTTTTCTTGGACCAAAAGACACCCAGGAGACTTGCAGATCAAGTCGGAGGAGCCACGTGGCGGCAACAAGGGTGGAGGGCGCGCCAGGGAGGTAGGGCACGCCCCTATCTTGTGGGCCCCCCGTGACTCCCCTGACCTAATTCCTTCGCCTATATATTCACATATATTCCCAAACCACCAGAAGTATCCACGAAAACACTTTTCCACCGCCGCAACCTTCTGTATGCGTGAGATCCCATCTAGGGGCCTTTTCCAGCATCCTGCCGGAGGGGGATTCGATCATGGAGGGCTTCTATATCAACTCTATTGCCCTTTTGATGAAGCGTGCGTAGTTTACCATAGACCTACGGGTCCATAGCTAGTAGCTAGATTGCTTCTTCTCTCTCTTTGATTCTCAATACCATGTTCTCCTCAATGTTATTGGAGATCTATCTGATGTAATCTTCTTTTGCGGTGTGTTTGTCGAGATCCGATGAATTGTGGATTTATGATCAACTTATCTTTGAATATTATTTGAATCTTCTCTGAATTCTTTTTTATGCATGATTTGATATCTTGATACGTCCATTTTGCATCATGTTTACCTACTGTTATTCATAATATTTTTATGCATAATAATGCTTTTGGAGTAATTCTAATGCCTTTTCTCTCATAATATGCAATGTTCACACAAAGAGGGAGAATTCCGGCAGCTCGAAATCTGGACCTGAAAAAGCTATGTCAGGCTACCTATTCTGCACAACTCCAAATGAGCTGAAACTTCACGAGGATTTTTTATCGAGTAAATAAGAATTATTGGAGCGAATAACTACCAGAGGGGCCCCACCAGGTGGGCACAACCCACCTGGGCGCGCCAGGGAGCCCAGACGTGTCCCTGGTGGGTTGTGCCCTCCTCGGCCCACCTCTGGTGCCCATGTTCTGGTATATAAGTCATTTTGACCTAGAAAAAATAAGGAGAGGACTTTTGGGATGGAGCGCCACCGTCTCATGGCGGAACTTGGGCATGAGCACTTTTGCCCTCCGGCGGAGCGACGCCGGGGGAACTTCCCTCCCGGAGGGGGAAATCATCATCATCATCATCACCAACAATCCTCTCATCTTGGAGAGGACTTTCGGGACAGAGCATCGCCGTCTCGAGGCGGAACTTGGGCAGGAGCACTTTTGCCCTCCGGGGGAGCGATTCTGCCGGGGGAACTTCCCTCCTGTTGGGGATATTACCACTGGGTGTAAACCGGCCAGGAGAGGCCGGGTTAACCCCATCAGTGGTTCATCATATCTGAAGCCCGTGAAGACAAACGGTGGCGCTTTATGAAGGCCCAGGGCCCAGAACCGGTTTAAGGCATGTAGACATAAACCGGTATTCATATGTAAACTTGTGTTGTAAGATAGAAATAGCGGAGACCGAGCCGGACACGTTTATGAGCCGGCCTCGGGGTTCTGTAAACCGACGGGCGTCAACCCGTGTATATAAGGGGACGACCCGACGGCGGTTCAGGGACAACAGACAACAACTCGAGACTCAGGCAAAGCGTATTTGCTCCCTGGTCATCGAAACCCCATCAATTCCATCACAACTAGACGTAGGCTTTTACCTTCATCATAAGGGGCCGAACTAGTATAAAACTCTCTTGCGTCCCTTGTATGCTTTAACCCCTTTAAGCTAACCCGTAGCGATGGCTCCACGACTAATTCCTCTCACTAGGACAACTGTCGTGACAAAACCACGATAGTTGGTGCCCACCGTGGGGCTATCGCATGATGGTTTCAAGTTCTTGGAGGGTAACTTCGAAGGACTCAAGGGTTACGCTGTGGGCCGGATGACCAAGAGTCATCGCGGCAAGCTCTACATCGACGATGCAGGCTGGGGCCCTGAGGCCGGCTCAATCGAGTACGGGTACCGGGTCCCCTTTGGTGGCATACACGTTTTCATCGGCAAGATTGGTGAACCGGGCCCTGAGCCGGACATCTGCACCGACCTCATCGAAACGGCTCAGCGTGCGAGATCTGCCCGGGTCAAGCCTGTCATGAAGCTTGCCTTCGTGGGAGTTGTCCATGGAGGGGAATCTGAGGATAGATCGGAATCTGGTGGTGAGACCATCGTTTATTCCGGTGACGAGTCATCGACCGGAGAGACCGAGTCATTATATCAGTTACAAGATGGCCGGATTGGGGGCTGTTCCGATGGCGGCAGTATTCCGGACCCCTTTGATCTGCCAAACTGGGTTGGAATCTTCATGGCTGGCACGCAACCGGGGCTCCACTCTTCAATCGCAACGGCGATGAATTCCGGATCGGCAGCAGCGACAGCAGCCGGGACAGGAGGCCCTGTGCGACCGCCGGCTCAGGTTCTATCTGATTTGTTTGACGCGTTAGCAACGCTGATGGCGGAGGTTAACCCGGCGGATCAGGATGCACACAATGCGGAAATTGCGAAGGTGAAAGATCAAATCCACGTGCCAAGGCCGACGGCACCGAGGATACCAGGATGGCCACGGAGCGGGTCGCTTTGGATGCACAGGCCTACCGGCTAATGCTGGATCAGAGTGCGTCGAACGAAGTCCTAAAAAGGAGGCACCGATCCCGCCTGCCGCTGGTTTATGACGCCAGAAACCTTTTTAACACCCTAGGAGCAGGGACCAGTAATCTGCCGGAGGTAAACCGGGCGGAGGCACCTGGGGCAGGGGCGCCGGTTCAGCCACGTTTGGTGGATCCGCCTCATCAGAACAACATCGTAGCGCCACATGTCCCAACGCCACCGGGTCATTACTCCAACCCGATGGACAACATTGTTGCTGCCGCTTCACGGCTGGCGGCCATCCCGATCGAAGGCAATTCTCCGGCGGCGGTCGAGACACGTCGGGTGAAGGAGCTTCTTCAGACAACCTTGGTTCAACAAGAGGCCTATTCATATAGCCGTGATTGGATTCATTCCACTCCCCGTCCAAGCCGGAGTTACAGCAGGCTGATAACCCACAAGTATAGGGGATCGCAACAGTTTTCGAGGGTAGAGTATTCAACCCAAATTTATTGATTCGACACAAGGGGAGCCAGAATATTCTCAAGTATTAGCAGCTGAGTTGTCAATTCAACCACACCTGGAAACTTAGTATCTGCAGCAAAGTGTTTAGTAGCAAAGTGATATGATAGTGGTGGTAACGGTAATAAAAGAGTAGTGCGAGCAATAGTAAATATTTTTTGTATTTTGTAGTGATTGTAACAATAGCAACGGGAAAGTAAATAAGCGTAAACCAGTATATGGAAAACTCGTAGGCACCGGATCAGTGATGGATAATTATGCCGGATGCGGTTCATCATGTAATGATCATAACATAGGGTGACATGTAACTAGCTCCAATTCATCAATGTAATGTAGGCATGTATTCGTATATAGTCATACGTGCTTATGGAAAAGAACTTGCATGACATCTTTTGTCCTACCCTCCCGTGGCAGCGGGGTCCTATCGGAAACTAAGGGATATTAAGGCCTCCTTTTAATAGAGAACCGGAACAAAGCATTAACACATAGTGAATACATGAACTCCTCAAACTATGGTCATCACCGAGAAGTATCCCGATTATTGTCACTTTGGGGTTGTCGGATCATAACTCATAATAGGTGACTATAGACTTGCAAGATAGGATCAAGAACGCACATATATTCATGAAAACATAATAGGTTCAGATCTGAAATCATGGCACTCGGGCCCTAGTGACAAGCATTAAGCATAGCAAAGTCATAGCAACATCAATCTCAGAACATAGTGGATACTACGGATCAAACCCTAACAGAAATAACTCGATTACATGATAAATCTCATCCAACCCATCACCGTCCAGCAAGCCTCTGATGGAATTACTCACGCACGGCGGTGAGCATCATGAAATTGGTGATGGAGGATGGTTGATGATGACGACAGCGACGAATCCCCCTCTCCGGAGCCCCGAACGGACTCCAGATCAGCCCTCCCGAGAGGTTTTAGGGCTTGGCGGCGGCTCCGTATCGTAAAACGCGATGATTTCTTCTCTCCTATTTTTTTCTTCCCGCAAGCCAATATATAGAATTGGAGTTGGCGTCGGAAGGTGTCCAGGGAGCCCACGAGGTAGAGGCGCGCCCTGAGGCGCGCCCCACCTCGTGGACAGGTGTGGGCCCCTGGTCTTCATCTTTGGCGAGGATTTTTATTATTTTTATAAGACATCCCGTGGAGTTTGTGTCATTCGAGAACTTTTGTTTTCTGCACATAAAACAACATCGTGGCAATTCTGCTGAAAACAACGTCAGTCCGGGTTAGTTCCATTCAAATCATACAAGTTAGAGTCTAAAACAAGGGCAAAAGTGTTTGGAAAAGTAGATACGACGGAGACGTATCACAGGCGTATGGATGAACCGGCGGTGTCAAGCAATGCGCGGAACCGTGAACCGCCTCGCGGCAATAACCCGGCGGGTGGTGTCGGTGATGCTCAGGAGGTGGTGGACCGGGCTCGGGCACGCAGAGAGGCCGGGTTAGCAGCACAACATGAAGCCCGTCAGCTTACTCCGGTTCGTCCAACCACATCGGTGGAGCCAGGAGTTACCTCCAGTTCTTTGGGTGTGTCGTGCCTCGTTCCAGCGTTGCGCAACGTGCGCCTGCCCAAGGATTTCAAAGGCCCGCATAAGGTGCCAAATTACACTGCCGATTTATCCCCTGAGACATGGGTCGAAACCTATGAGATGGCCATGGAGATGCTAGACGTGGATGATGCGGCGTGTGCGAAGTACTTCACCATGATGCTAGAAGGGACGACCCGTACTTGGTTAAAGGGTTTACCAGCTAATTCTATCAGGTCATGGGCCGAGTTGAGAGCCCGGTTTATCCAGAATTTCAAGGATACATGCAAGCAGCCCATGTCAATTGTGGACTTAGCTGCCTGTGTCCAGGAGGAAGGAGAGTCAACAACCCGTTGGGTGCGCCGGGTTTCGGAAATTTTGCATTCATTGGACCGCATCAATGCTGATACCGCAGTTTTTACATTGGAAGGCAATTTCCGGTTTGAACCCCTGAAGTTGAAGTTGGGACGGCTCAAACGTCATTGTAACGACATGGAAACCCTCATGGCTGCTCTGGTGAAGTATGCCGATTCTGATAGTACCAAGGATCCCGAGTCTGACGATGATAAGACCGGGAAGGGAAAAAGGAGCGGCAACGCCAAGGGGCAGCACCACAACCTGGCGGGTCATGGAAACGGCGGCAAGCGTAAAGCGGACCACAGCTTAGACTTCGTGGCTAATACCAGCACGTAGGACAAGGGCCAGCGGCGTAAGGGTAAACCGCCCCAGCGCGGTGGAGCACCAAGCCCTAACCCGGACCGCCTATCTTATCCGTTGAACCAGCCTTGCCCAAAACATGGGACGAAGGAGATTCCGTCCACACACCTCTGGAAAGATTGCTACATCATGCAAGAGTTCTAAAATTCTAATTCTTTCCTGTATTATCATGGACCGGGAGGCGGTTCGGGCTCCGGATCTCATGGGCCGGGTTATGGTGGAGGCAGCGCCGGTTCAGGTTTTCATGGTAACCAGAGCGGGCATGGCAATCAAGGCAATCAGGGCAACCAAGGTGGTTATAACAATCAAGGGAGCCAGCAACAACAGCAGCAGCAGTAGGGTTACCAGAGCAACCCGAAGCAATTGAATAGCGGGCAGTATCATGTCTTCACTACTAGCCTGGACAAGCGCGATCAGAAGCTCCATAAAATGGCAGTGAATGTCATTGAACCGGCGGTGCCCCGTTATTTTCACTGGTCTGAGCAGCCGATTGTGTGGAGCAAAGAAGATCATCCGCCCCGGGTTGACAATCCGGGTCATCTGGCCCTGGCAGTGGCACCTCAGGTGGGAGGTTATAAGTTCACTAAGGTACTCATGGACGGAGGGATTAGTATCAATATCCTTTATTATGAAACTTTTCGTCGCATGGGGTTAACACATAAAAATCTCAAACCGTCCAGTACGGTGTTCCATGGTGTGGTGCCTAGTAAATCGGCATATCCGGTTGGTAAGATAGCCCTGGAGGTGGCTTTTGGAGATGAGCATGATTCAAGATCAGAAACTTTGACCTTTGAGGTGGTGAAAATCAAAAGTCCGTATCATGCCTGTTTGGACGGCCAGCTTATGCTAAGTTTATGGCACGACCCTGTTATGTCTATCTACAGCTCAAGATGCCAGGTCACAAGGGAACTATAACTGTGCATGGGAGCCGCAAGATCGCTCTGGAATGTGAAGAAGGTGATGCGGCTTATGCTGAGTCGGTTTGTGCAACAGAAGAGTTGAAGTTTTACAAAGACAATGTTGATCCGGCAGATATGACTTCATTGAAGAAACCAACTACAGAGCATGATCCGGCCCTGAAGTTTAAATCGGCTGATGAGACTAAGCTTGTTGACTTCGTGCCTGGCGATTCGTCCAAGCAGTTTAGCATCAGCGCTAATTTGCATCCGAAATAGGAAAGCGCGCTCATCAAGTTCATCCGTGAGAATCGGGACATCTTTGCGTGGAAGCCTTCTGACATGCCAGGTGTACCCAGAGAACTTCCTGAGCACACTCTCAATATTGATCCCAACTATAAATCGGTCAAGTAGTTTCTCCGCCGGTTCAATGAGGAAAGACGCAAGGCTATTGGAGAAGAGGTAGCCAGGCTCTTGGCGGCTGGATTTATCGTTGAAGTATTCCATCCTGAGTGGTTGGCTAATCCGGTGCTGGTCCTTAAGAAGAACGGCACTTGGCGTATGTGTGTGGACTACACGGATCTCAACAAAGCTTGTCCAGCAGATCCTTTTGCCCTCCCCCGTATTGATCAAATTATTGATGCTGCAGCGGATTACGAGCGTTTGAGCTTTTTGGACGCATATTCTGGTTATCATCAGATCAAAATGGAAGTTAAGGACCCGGAGAAGACAACCTTCATAATTCCTTTTGGAGCCTTCTGCTATGTGTCCATGCCCTTTGGGCTCCCAGGCAACTTATCAACGGTGTGTGCAGAATTGTCTTCATAAATAGATCGGTCGCAACGTTCACGCCTATGTGGATGTGTCGGTGTACTAGAGTAGGGGTACCATAGTATCCCGAACTTGTGCACGGGCAGTTGCAGCACCCCGCGGCAAGGCTTGCTGGGTGACCGTCAAGGTCCTCCGTGGTTCCTTTGGAGCCATTCGAGAACAAAGTATTCAAGCCAAGGAGACATGGCCCCGGCAAGAGGAGCTTGCCGGGAAGGCCAACCAAGGCATCTCAAGGAACTTGCCGCGACGCGCCACGCGTCCCGGCGAGGCCCGCTGAGCGACAAGCTTCCGGACGCGACAAGACAAGGACATGGCAAGGCGCTTGCATGCAAACTACCACTCTATACCAGCGCCCAAAGACATCCACCAACGTGTCGCCTCGACCTTTCGGTAGCAGCGTGGCAAGAGGTCAGGCGGCGGCGGTGCGCAGTGGCGGCGACAACGACAAGATTGCCATCGTGGCAGCGGTGGCGCCCCGACGGTCCCTTTTGCACTATTTGGGCGACGTAGACGGGCATTTAATGCCTTTGTCCCCTGCCGTGAGGGTTAGGTGTGATACACTGTGTAGGTAGTTGTACCAACCGCAATTCCTTTTCCATTTTTGCCCTTGTCTATGTTGCCACCTGTCGGAGACCCCTTGAGCATATAAAAGGAGGCCCATGCGCAACGTAGGGGGGGGGGGGTTCGAGGCAGAAAAACACTCACACTTGGTCTCGTTAGCAGCTAGTGGGCACTGTAGCACTCAACGCTCCCAAGCAAGAACTCAATACACTCAAACATGCAGCAGTAGGAGTATTATCTCTCCGAAGAGCTCCGAAGCTGGGTAAACTGCTCGTGTGCTTCGCCTCGATCCGCTCTTCGTGCGATCTCCGCCCCCCACCGAACCGAAAGGGGCTCGGTCCGCCGGTCCCATAGGTGTTCGTGGATCAGTTTCCCCGACATCTTTGGCGCAGATCCTTCGCGGCGAGCTGAGGGGGGAAGATCGCCGCTCCTTTCAGAAAGGCCTTGTGAGCCGCTGCGCCCGGCCGACTTCATGACCTTCCCTTGTCGGCTGGAGCCATGGCGGAGGTGGTGGGGAGATCGACGGCGTTGGTGATCTTTGGTGGCGAAGGGGAGCGCTGCTCTCTTTCAGCTTTGGAAAGAAGGGGGGAGCACCGGAGATTTCTGAGATTGGAGTAGCAACCGGCAAGATGGGCGAACTGCCCCTATTTCCCCTGCTTATAAAGAGGGAGGGGGCGGGCGTTCCGTCTTTCCGGATAAATAAACCACCCACGATCTCTCCCACGACGCCGCGTTCGACGCGTGCCGTTCGCGGAGGGCGCGGAGGATACTAAGTTGGATACGGCGTAACCCGGGCGCGCTGCGTTCGTGCCCTGCTTTTGGGCCTCGCCCAACAGCGCCGGCACCGTGTGTGGCCCAGGCCGGGGCTCTGCCGGTGTACTAGAGTAGGGTACCCTAGTATCCCGAACTTGTGCACGGCAGTTGCAGCACCAGCGGCAAGGCTTGCCGGTGACCGCCAAGGTCCTCCGTGGTTCCTTTGGAGCCATTCAAGAACAAAGTATTCAAGCCAAGGAGACAAGGCCCGGCAAGAGGAGCTTGCCGGGAAGGCCAACCAAGGCATCTCAAGGAACTTGCCGCGACGCGCCACGCGTCCCGGCGAGGCCCGATGAGCGACAAGCTTCCGGACGCGACAAGACAAGGACCGCGGCAAGGCGCTTGCCGTGGAAAACTACCACTCTATACCCGCAAGGCGGCATCCATCCACCAACGCCATACAGGACCTTTCGGTAGCGGCGTGGCAAGAGGCTGTGCGGCCAGCGGTGCGCGGTGGCAAGCGACGCTGACAAGATTGCCATCGTGGCAAGCGGTGGCGTCCCTGACGGTCCCTTTTTGCACTATTTGGGCGATGTAGACGGGCATTTAATGCCTTTGTCCCCTGCCGTCAGGGTTAGGTATGATACACTGTGTAGGTAGTTGTACCAACCGCAATTACTTTTCCATTTTTGCCCTTGTCTACGTTGCCACCTGTCGGAGACCCCTTGAGCATATAAAAGGAGGCCCATGCGCAACGTAGTGGGGGGGGGGGGTTCGAGGCAGAAAAACACTCACGCTTGATCTCGTTAGCAGCTAGTGGGTACTGTAGCACTCAACGATCCCAAGCAAGACTCAATACACTCAAACATGCAGTAGTAGGAGTATTATCTCTCCGGAGAGCTCCGAAGCTGGGTAAACTGCTCGTGTGCTTCGCCTCGATCCGCTCTTCGTGCGATCTCGCCCCCGCCGAACCGAAGGGGCTCGGTCCGCCGTCCCATAGGTGTTCGTGGATCAGTTTCCCCGACATCTTTGGCGCGCCAGGTAGGGGAGCTCGAGATTGTGTGAACCTGATCCGGCGTTCACACGAGCTAGATCTTCATCTTCTTCATCGACATGCCACCGAAGAAGAAGGCTTCGGCGGCAGATGTTCCGTCCACGTCGATCCCACCACCACCGGAGCAAATGGGTGGTGGGGTAGACGCTGGCGGAAGAACGGGCGTCGACGAGGGAGCCCACGGTGCTGCCAGGTCCAAGGACAAGGCTGCGCAGACCTCGGCGTCCGTACATGCACCGCGCCCATCTCAGGAGGCGCGGGACCGACAGCGTCATGGTTTTCACAGTGCCATACGTTCGTTGGACCAAGATCGAGCTGGTGGATCTCGGGGTGTTCAAGACCAGCATGCACGCCAACATGCTGGAACGAGCGAGGCACGGTCGCCTGGACGGGATACTGCTCCTTCTAACATAGTTAGAAGTCCGAGCATATCCCGCTCCTCGCACCGTTCGCCACTGCCGCCCACCACTCCAGCAGAAGCTTTGGCGCGAGCTCAACTGCTCCTGGATTACCCTCCAACGGCAGACAAGATCGATGAATGGAGGGCCACCATTCAGAGTCTCATCGGCTTCGCCAACGGCGATACTCCGCAGCAGCCGAATGCATCGCTGCCGCGGCAGGACTGCGCCAGCGCGGCCGATGGCGACGAAACGGTGGGGTGCAACCACCATGCACTCTCCACCCGAAGGCCAAGATCGCCGATCACGGATCCACCTCGACAGCGACTCCACCGCATCATCAGATCCACGAGCTCGTCGCAATCAGCGCCAAGTTCTTCACGAACGACAGCAAGAAGACGCCAGATTTGCATCGAGCGCCAAGAGAAGCGGCGTCAATCGGACCAGCGCGCTGGGCCCTCTGTCGACATGCATGCGCCAGGGGAACCAGGCGACTTGCCGTACGCGGTAGGTTGCCCTACGTTCACTCGTGAGCTGCGGCAAGTCCAGTGGCCCAGCACAAAGAATTTCAAACCAGACGTACCAGAGAAGTACGACGGCAAGTCGTATCCGTCGGAGTTCCTCAACATCTACACCATCGCGGTGCAAGCTACCGGGGGGCGGGACGACAAGATCCTGGCCAACTACTTCCCGCTGGTGCTCAAGCCCAATGTCAGATCCTGGCTCATGCACTTGCCGGACAACTCCATATCCTCCTGGGCAGACCTATGCCATCAGTTTGTCGGCGCCTTTACAGGCGGCCACAAGCCTCATGGCCAAGAGAGCGACCTTCATCTACTCGCCCAGAAGGAAGGAGAGCCCTGCGCAAGTACATTCGGAGATTCAGCTGCAGACAAAGACAACATCTCAGATGTCCACCCCGCCGCGGTAATCAGCGCGTTCCATCGAACTTGCGAAACCGCAGGATGCGGAGGAGATGGCGATGTGCAAGATCGAGACGTCGATGAGCTATATGCCCTGGCCGACAAGTGTGCGCGTCTTTGAGGAAGGGAGGAAACTCCCGGAGAGAATCTGAAGTAGGAGGATCGATAGTGAGGAGACTGCCCCGCAAAGAAAAACGGCGGCGGAACAACAGGAAGAAGAAAGGCAAAGATGTGCTAGTCGTTGAGCAGTCCGGCAACGGAGGTGGCGCCAAGAAAGCCAAAGCTGGTAGCTCCGGCAAGGAGATTACCGCAGGCACCAAATACCAGGCTGTGGCGGTCGCCGACAAGCAGGACGGCACCAACAAGCAGTACTGCAAGATCCACCGCACCAAGGGCCATGACCTCCAGAGCTGCAAGAAGGTCGAGCAGCTTGTCGAGCAGCAAAAGGCTGAATACGAGCGATGCGACAAGGAGAAGGCCCAGGAAGGTGCTGGAGGAGCCGGCAAGAAACGCCCCGGCCGAGGAGGACGCCGCGGCAAGGCCAAGCAGCGGCAAGGAGACAGACCTCCCCGCGGCCGCGACAAGGATGAAGATGACGACGACGATGAAGATATGGATGATGATGAGACCGATGAGCAGGAGTTCCAGAAAGCCACAGAGGTCTTGTGCGTTGACGGCGGTGCTTCTCAGATACTTCGCACCGCCAGCTCAAGCAGTGGGTGCGGAAGTCAATGCGCAGAACCACCCGCCGAGTCACGCAAGCCTCTCGAAATGGTCCAGCACGCCTTATCATCTTTGATATTGAGGACCACCCTGATCGCATAATCTGCGGTCGGTGCTTGCCGATGTTGGTTTCACCAACTATCCGCAACCTCAAGGTCACTAAGATGCTAGTTGACGGCGGGCCGGCTTGAACCTGATCTCCTCCGCGGTACTCCGAAACCCAGATCCTCGATGGTGTGCTCGAAGAGACCGCACATTCCAAGGAATCAATTCGGGAAGGAGCAAGCGAAGGAAAGATCACGTTGCGGTGACATTTGGCAGCGAGTTGAACTTCAGGACCGAGAGGGTCACTTTTGACGTTGCCGACTTTCCATTGCCTTACAATGGGATACTCGGTCGCCCAAAGACTCGCCAAATTCATGGCAGCCTCTCACTATGCATATAACGTCTTTGAAGATGCCGGCCCGATAAGTGTCATCTCTGTCCTGGCGACAAGAAGGATGCTCTTATCTGCACCGACAAGATCTACCGGGAAGCAGAGCCGCAACAGATCGCAAGTCACTTGCCGCTGAAGCTCCCGGCGAAGAAGAAGACCAAGTCCGCAAGAGTTACGATGCCCACTCCGCAAGCGCACCTCCTCGAGTGCTGCGCCACCGCCGAGGACGCACCATCGAGCTCCACCGGCAAGTGTAAGAAGACGATGGCAGCTCCACCAGAGACCAAGAAGGTGTCCGCCAAGGAGGATGGCACTGGTGGTACCTTTACCATCGCCACTCTCGACCCTAAATAGGAAAGCTTCGTTGCTTTCCTGCTGGGTAACATCGACGATTTGCATGGCAACCGTCGACATCCCCAGTGTTCCCGGGAAAGTAATCGAGCACCATCTTGCCGTCTGTCCTCATCGCGACCCGTCAAGCGTAAAGTCGAAGCAGCGGTGGAGCGCCAAGAATTCATCGCGAAGAAATCAAGAAATTGAAGCAGCAGGCCTTGTCGAGAGAGTGCTCCATCCTACGTGGTTGGCCAACCTGTAGTTGTCGCGCAAGGCAAACGGAAATGGAGGCTCTGTATCAACTTTACCGATGTCAATAAAGCTTGTCCCAAAGACCCATTTCCCTTGCCGCGCATCGACCAGATTGTTGACTCCACGGCCGGGTGTGACTTGCTTTCATTTCTTGATGCATACTCAGGATACCATCAGATCTTCATGGCAGAAGAGGATGAGGAGAAGACCGCATTCATCACCCCATGTGGCACATACTGTTTCGTACGGATGCCTTTCGGTTTAAAGAATGCTGGTTCAACGTTTGCAAGGGTGGTCCACGACGCTTTTGAGCTGCAAATACACAGAAATGTGGAAGCCTACATGGATGACATAGTGGTCAAGAGCAAGGACAAGGCAACTCTGATTCAAGATTTAGATGAAACCTTCGCAAATCTGCACAAGATCAACCTCAAGCTTAACCCCGAGAAGTGTGTGTTTGGAGTCCCCTCCGGCAAGCTTCTCGGGTTCTTCGTGTCTCAGCGGGGAATTGAAGCCAATCCCGACAAGATCAAGGCCATTGAGCAGATTGAAGCACCAAAGCGCGTCAAGGATGTACGAAGACTTGCGGTTGCGTAGCTTCTCTCAAGAGGTTTATCTCTAGGTCTGTTGAGGCTTCTCGCCATTTTTCAAAATATTGAAAAGGCAGGTCCAATGAAATGGACTCGAAGCGGAGGCTGCACCGCAGGACTTAAAGAGATACCTATCCTCCACTCCAACACTTGTCGCACCTAAGCCACAAGAGAAGTTGCTGCTATATATAGCGGCAACCAATCAAGTGGTTAGTGCTGCGTTAGTAGCGGAGAGGAGGCGGATGATGAGCCAAGCAACCACGGCAGATGCATCCGGCGACAAGCAGGGGCTTCACCGGCAAGCTCTGGTCCCGACAAAGATGGATCTGCAGGTAGCGTGAGAAGATCTGAAAAGAATGGTGCAGCGCCCAGTTTACTTTGTCGGTTCCCTTCGCAGGGGGCTAGGTCAAGGTACTACGGTGTGCAGAAATTGCTTTCGGCCTTCTCATGGCCTCGAAAGCTGCGCCATTACTTCCAAGCACATGAGATCACAATCGTCACTCGTTTTCCGCTGAAGAGGATCTTGCAAAATCCGTAAACAGCAGGCGGGGTTGTCGAGTGGGCCTTTGAACTGTCAAGCTTTGGCCTCAAGTTTGAGAGCACTTCAACTATCCAAAGCGAGCATTGGCGGAGTTCATAGCAGAATGGACGCCAACACAAGATGAAGAAATTCGAAACGAGCATCCCGTCAAGGAGGCAAGCAAAGAGTGGCTGATGTACTTTGATGGTGCCTTCGCTGCAAAGGCGCCGGTGCGGGTGTGCTACTTGTTGCACCCACCGGAGAGCACCTCAAGCACGTAGTCGGATGCACTTTCCCAAGGAGCAAGCAACGAACAATACCGCAGAGTATGAAGGTTTGCTTGCGGTCTCGAGATCGCAGCAGACCTTGGGATCAAGAAGCTCATTGTCGGGGTGACTCACGACTTGTCGTCCGCCAAGTGAACAAGAATTATCGAGTCCATTGATGGAAGCTTACGTTGATGAAGTGAGAAAGCTAGAAGAGCACTTTGACGGCCTGCAGATGGAACATGTTCCAAGAGCTCGAACGACATTGCCGATGCTGTCAAGCGCGCCACACTTAAGTTACTGTGGAACCAGGGATCTTTGTGCTCAAACTGACTCAACCGTTTGTAACGCCATCAACAGGACAAAGCAAGAAGAGGAAGTTGATTTCTGGTGACTATTTTCCGGCAGAGCTCCCCGAAGCCGCCGCCAAGAAGGTCCTCAAGATCAACACCGAGGATCTTTGAGGCGATCTGCTCCGGCATGCCCTAGGGTTTGTTCCGTTGAAGCGAGCGCTCCCGACAAGTTTTGCTCCGGCAAGCTTGCGGGAACGTCAAACTCGGTGAGCCGCGAGTTCTCGCCGAGAAGCGGACGTTCCTGCAGCAGAAGAGATGTGCCTTTAGTCCTTGTTGTCGAGCCGCAAGCTCCAAAGATGGGCACAACAGATTGTCCATTTCCTTGAGACATGAGAACTTCCCAAAGAGCAAGAAGAAGCGGAAAAAGTAGCCCGGCGGTCAAGTATGTACCGGTTTATCGACAACACACCTGCATGTAAGAAGACTCAACGGTGTGAAATTGAAGTGTATTCACGGGAAGACGGACTAAAGCTGTTGGCGAGAGATATATGGAGGGCATGTGGTCACCACATTGGCGCAAGAAGCACTAGCCGCAAAGCGTCCGGCAAGGTTTCTTTGGCCGACAGCCCTCCGGGATGCAAGCGCACAAGTAACCAAGTGTGAAGCGTGCGGTTCCATTCCAGCAGATACACCAGCCAGCTCAAGCTCTCGGGCGATCCCTTTATCACGGCCATTTTCGGTGCAGGGGCTCGACATCCTCGGCCCCTTTCCCGAGCTGTCGGGGCTTTGAGTACTTATGCGTTGCGATCGACAAGTTCACAAAGTGGCGGAAGTGGAAGCGATGAGGAAGGTGACAACACGGTCGGCGATCAAGTTCTTGGTCGATTGTTTGCCGCTCGGGATCCCTAACGGGATCATCACCGACAACGGCACGCAATTCACGAGCCGCACCTTCATGCGAGACGTCCAAGATCTTGGCGCCAAGGTGCGCTTCGCTTCGCTTGCTCATCCGAGAAGTAGCGGTCAAGCGGAGAGGCGAATCTGAAGTGCTGCGCGGGCTCAAGACCAGGACTTTCGACGGGCTACACAAGTGCGGAAAGAAGCTGGATTGAGGAGCTGCGGTGGTTCTTTGGTCGATCGGGACGACGCCAAATCGAGCCAGCGGCGAGACACCTTCGCTCTAGTCTATGGAGCGAGAGGAAGTTCTCCCACGGAACTTCGTATATCGGGTCACCTCGAGTGCTCGCTTATGATGAGCTTGAGCAAGAGCGATTGCGACAAGGTGACGACTTGCTCCTTGAGGAGGACCGTCTTGAGAGCTCTTTGTCGAGCTGCTCGATACCAGCAAGCTTTGCGCCGCTACCATAGCCGCTAAGTTAATGCCGAAGTCTCGAGGAAGGCGACCTTGTTCTTGGCGCGTTCAATCCGCCAAGAATTCCAACAAGTTGGCCTTGAAGTGGGAAGGCCCTTACCGGTGAAACGAGTCACTAGGCTGGCGCTGTCATGCCTTTGAGACCGAAGATGGCATTCGGTGAGCAACTCTGGAACATTGAGCATCTTCGTAAGTTTTACATCGAGGCGCGGTTGCGGAACCTGTTCCGCAACCACCTTTGTACAAGTCTTGCCGATGTTGCATGTAATCCTTTATGCGAAGCGGGCGCAGACCCGTGCATAAGTAAAGCTCATGTGCTCCGCACATCTTGTCAATTCATGCTTTCTACTTTTATTTTGCATGCATTATCGACACTTTGTGCAGCACCGACTCGATAAGCAATAACGAGCCGTAAGGCTCCATATCTTTATTTTCTCTTCTTTCTCTTTCTCAAAGAAAGGAAGGTTCCCTCGCCCACAAGTTTGCGGGGAAAGGAGAAGATAATGGTGTGGACCAGCGTCGTTCAAGGAAGTTTAGCCTTACGGAAGCAAACGATGAAAAAGCTAAGTAGCTAAAGTTTGAGCAATCAGTTTTAGATTCTTTTTAAGTTATCTTCCTCGAACGACCGTGCTTTGTATGGAAAACCTGTGCGCGGAGGAACCAACTCGTAGCTAGTTGCGCCCTTACTTTGTTTCAAGTCCGCTCAACAACTTAAGTGAGCTGCGACTAGTTGCGACAAGGTTCTTGTCGGTAGCGCCACCGCCAGCAGGCTGCTGACGTCCCGCACTCAGCGCTCGCGGCTAAGGTGCCTGCGCCGACAAGTTCCCTAAAAGCGTAGGGCAAAAACATACAAAGGAAGGAATCAAGTAAAGGAAATAGCATAGCAATCGCTACCAAAATAGAGTCATATTGCAAGATAGCTTGTCACAGCTCTCGAGATTGTTCTCATAACATGACCAGCAGGACATTAAAAAGAAGAGCAGGCGGCCCTAATCACGCGACGCCTCAACCCTCTTGATCCCGCTCACCTTGTCCACAATGGGTGCGACAAGGGTCTTAGCGCTTCGAGATCAGCATCCAGCGGCAAGGTCCCGAGGGCGTTGGTGAGGTTGAGGCCTGGGTTGCGGAAGGCCACCTTCACCGGCACCTTTTAAAGAGCTCCAGCAGATCTGGCGCGACTCATCGGCCAGCTGCTTTGGGATCTTCTCCCGAGTCATTGGAGGGCCGTCGCCACGCCTTTGAAGAACAAGCTGAGCTTGGCGCTGGGTTGGAGGTGCTCATCGGAGGAGTACCTAAGATCCTCCATCCCAGTGCGCCAGCTCCCGTCGATAGCTGCGGCAACATCCACGAGACCCTCGGTCCGGTGCTCCACATTCTCCTAAAAGTGTTGCAGGCGGCGGCAGACTGCCAGCCAGCGCCTCGTCGGCCTTGATCTTCTCCTTCAAGGCCACCTCCTGCTCCATGGCGCCGTCCAGCGTATTGGTCAAAGTGGTCAGCTTCAACTCAAGATCTGCGTTGGAGTCCTTGGCGGCGCTAAGCTCCTTGCTCCTCTCGGCGAGGCGACCTGCAGCTCGCCGTGGGTGTGGCGTCCTTCTCGCGCTCACGCTTGGCGTAGCAAGCTCCTCGCCGCTCACCTTGAGATCGGCCTCCGGCTCGCCACCGCCGTCTCCGGCTCCTTCTTGGCGGCCTCGTAGCTGGCAGCATCCTCCTGCTTCCTTGAGAGCCCGCTTGAATGTTTGCTCGCTGCAAGATCCTCCTCGTGGCTGTCAAGGTTAACCTTCGCTGCACCAACTCGCCTTCCTCGCGAGCAGCTTCTCGGCAGCAAGCATTTGTTGCTCTTCAACTTCAGCCTTCTTGAGGAGGAAGGCTTTCGCTCCTCGGCGAGTTGCTCCGCTCCTTTGCGGAGATCGGAGAGCTTCCTGGTTGAGGCCGGAGCTCCTCCGCTGGCGCTTCTCGATGTCTGCTCCGCCTTCGCGACAAGCGCTTCTCGGGATTCCAGCTTGGCACTGTCGGGCGCGGTAGAGCGACAACAGCTTCGCGGCAGCTCCTCCTCGGGCTCGCCCGCTGCTGCTGCTCGGGCGTCAACCAGCGTCGGCCAGTGGAAGCGAGCAACTCTTCATCAAAGGTTTCTCCTCGATTGGCGCCCTAGAGCTCGACACCGGGGAGCTTGATGAAGACGCCATCGCCGGCCTTCAAATAGGCGCGGGCTGGGGCTCTTGAACTGGCTGCTGCAGCGGGCGGAGGATCGGCGATCGGTGTGGCGCTGGCGCTCCTGCGACCTCGGGGCCGTCGGTCGATCGCGGACCCCTCGCCCGGCTTCTGCGGCGGCAGCTTTAGCAGCCTCTCCGCGGCGGGATCATCAAGACCGGCTTCTTCCTCGGCGACAATGGCGTCGTCGGTATTACAAGCGCGTTCTCCTCGCCGGCGACCTCGGTTTCCATCGGCTCCGTGGCGGATGGATCGGCGACCGCAAAGGAAGAAAAGTCAAGCAAATATTCAAAAGAAAATCAGAAGAAGAAGAAACCAAGGGAAGTTTTCAAGCAAGAGGATTACTGTACTAGGATCTCGATCGTGGTCTCCGCCACGAAGTCATTGGTGCCGTCCCTTGCTGAGAAGAACTGTCGCCGGAGACTTCTCCTTGGGAGAACGCCCTTGCGGGAAACCTCCCTTGGCGGTATAGTCGACGCAGATGGCATTTCGGGAGGCTTAGGGCACTCTGGTGAGGCTGCTGCTCCTACACAAACCAATAGTCGATATCAGCAAAGAAAGAGCACCCATGCGCGCGACAGCAGAAGTAAACCATATACTTACGATGGGGGCTGCTTGTTGGGGGCTGCTGAGAATGGTTGCCGGGTCCGGCAAGGTGGTCTCGGACACGCCCCCTGCTGTCGCGGTGGGTTCGTCCTCGATGACAATCACCGGGACCTTGGCTCTCTTCGCCGCTCTGGGCAGGCCCTGAAAAGGAATGGGTTCAGAGTGAAGCAAATCAGATACAAGACAAAACAACAAGAATTGAAGAACTACAAGTACAACAAAGAATCTTACTATTCCTCTTCCTCGTCGGAGCTGAGCGCGGAGAGGTCGAAGTCCGGCCCACCTTGGGCGCGACAAGGCGGAGGAGAGGTTCCCTTGGCCGCTTGGCGGGGAGCGAGCGGTGGTGCAGGAGGGCCCGCTCCGGTTACCTTGGCGTGAGGTGCTCTCCAGCAGCAAGTGCTTGCCACGGTGGGAGCGTCCACGGCGGGCGCTGGCTGGTTGGCCCGTCTGCCGCCCTTCGCCACGCCCCCGGCCTTATGGAGACGCCTTCTTGGTGGAGTTGGGGCTCCGCTTGCGGCGAGCTGGCTGAAGGTGGGGAGGTGGAGGAGCGATCTTCAGCGAGTCGCTCGCGCCCTCGGCGGGCTCGCTCGACTCAGCCAGGCCCGACAAGCTCTTCCTCGCTGCAAGCTCCTCTTGCTCGACAAGGATTGCTGCCTCTGCTGCCTCTGCCTCCTCCACGGTGAATCCGAACTGCGCCAGCGGCAGCCTGCTGCCGCCTCTTCCAGCCCTGGTGGCGGCGTGCATCTCATCATGGGTGGTGTCGCTGAGTGAGGCTCTTACGTTCGTCTGGGCGGACGGAACTTCTACCAGCCGTCAAAGAACTCCTGCAACGGCGTCATCTGCGAGGCTCTTGCCAAGTTGGGACAATTCCATGCGAGTCGCCTGGCGCATCATTACTGCGGATCGGTGGTCGGCGAGAGTTGTTGCACAGTGAGCGACACTCTTCGGCAACCTGAACGCTCCGGGATGTTCAGATCGCTTGAACAGTTCCAGAGCATCGCGTCGGTTCTGTGCGGTGAAGTTAAAATTGAGGCCGGCGCAGCCTCATGATATCCTCCGCATTACGGAACTCCCGGCGGGTCTCCTCCTCTCCTGCGAAGCGTGCGTATGACGAAGAAAATCCGCGCCAACGGGCGCATAAATGAGCCCGACAACCCTAAGGCGAGGATCCGGGTGGCGGCAATCTTCCTTAGCGTCTTCCGGGGCCACGCTGCTCAATCGTTGCCACGCACTACTGGGTTTACGCCGGGCGGTAAACGGCGCGGAGATCGGCAGCGTTGGTGATCTTTGGTGGCGATGAGGCGGGCGCTGCCTCTTTCAGCTTTGGAAAGAAGGGGGAGCAGCGGAGATTTCTGAGATTGGAGTAGCAACCGGCGAGATGGGCGAACTGCCCCTATTTCCCCTGCTTATAAAGAGGGAGGGGGCGGGCGTTCCGTCTTTCCGGATAAAGAAACCACCCACAATCTCTCCCACGACGCCGCGTTCGACGCGTGCCATTCGCGGAGGGCGCGGAGGATACTAAGTGGGATACGGCGTAACCCAGGCCGCGATGCCCGTGCAGCTGTTTTTGGGCCTCGCCCAACAAATTCGGCATCGTAGTGTGGCCCAGAGCCCGGGGCTCTTGTCGGTGTACTAGAGTAGGGGTACCCTAGTATCCCTAACTTGTGCACGGGCGGTTGTAGCACCTCGGCAAGGCTTGCCGGGTGACCGCCAAGGTCCTCCGTGGTTCCTTTGGAGCCATTCAAGAACAAAGTATTCAAGCCAAGGAGACAAGGCCCGGCAAGAGGAGCTTGCCGAAGGCCAACCAAGGCATCTCAAGGAACTTGCCGCGACGCTACAGCGGCCCAGCGAGGCCCGTGAGCGACAAGCTTCCGGACGCGACAAGACAAGGATCAAGGGTAAGGCGCTTGCCGCGGCAAACTAATACTCTATACCAAGGGCTCCAAAGACATCCACCAACGTGTCGCCAGGACCTTTTCAGCGTGGTGGCAAGAGGTCGCGGTGGCTAGCGGTGCTGTGTGCACAGCGACGCTGACAAGATTGCCATCGGCAGCGTGGTGGCCCCCTGACGGTCCTTTTTGCACTATTTGGGCGGCGTGAGCGGGCATTTAATGCCTTTGTCCCCGCCGTGGTTAGGTATGATACTTTGTGTAGGTAGTTGTACCAACCGCAATTCCTTTTCCATTTTTTCCCTTGTCTACGCTAAGCCACCGCCGGAGACCTCTTGAGCATATAAAAGGAGGCCCATGCGCAGCGTGGGGGGGGTTCGAGGCGTAAAAACACTCACGCTTGGTCTCAAGTAGCAGCTAGTGGGTCTTGTAGCACTCAGCTGGCCCCAAGCAAGAACTCAATACACTCAAACATGCAGCAAGAGGAGTATTATCTCTCCGGAGAGCTCGAAGGTTGGGTAAACCGCTCGTGTGCTTCACCTCGATCCGCTTCTTCGTGCGATCTCGCTTCGCCGAACCGAAAGGGGCTCGGTCCGTCGGTCCCATAGGTGTTCGTGGATCAGTTTCCCCGACAGGATGATATTGTGGTGAAATCAAGGAAGAAGGAGACATTGATTGATGACTTGAAGGAAACCTTCGATAACCTGCGGGTTTACAAAATGATGCTTAATCTGGCCAAGTGCGTCTTTGGTGTACCTGCAGGCAAGCTCTTGGGATTTTTAGTGTCTAACAGGGGCATTGAGGCTAATCCGGAAAAGATCAAAGCCATCACCTCCTTGGCTAAACCGAAATGTATCAATGATGTTCAATGCCTGGCAGCCCGGATTGCTGCGTTGAGCCGGTTTATCAGCCGCCTTGGCGAGAAGGCTATTCCTTTATATCGAATCGTCAAGAAAACAGTAACTTCGCTCGAGGACACCACAAATGAAGCGTTTGAGGACTTAAAGCGGCGGTAGCTAACCCAGTGTGTTCTTTGCTGCCTGGTTGACAAAGAGCCATTAATCGCTTTATGTGGCAGCTAATGGTCGGCGGTTAGTGTGGCTATTGTGGTGCAAAGGCAAGGAGGCGAGAAAGGAATATCCGGTTCAACGTCTGCTTATTATATCGCTGAGGTACTTATTAAGTCCAAGCAGAGGTACCAGACCGCGTAAGTTGGTATATGGAGTTTTCATGGCCGAAGCTTAAGCAATATTTCCAAGGCCATCCTATCACGGTGGTCGACCTGCTCCTTTGGGAGATATAATCCGTAACAGGAAGCAATCGGCGGATTGCTAAGTGGGCTATTGAGCTCAGCCTCACGGTTGAAATACATACCCGAACGGCGATCAAATCTCGTGCACTTGTGGATTTCATCAATGATTGGACAGAACTACAAAGCCAAAAGAGAAGCCGGATCATACTTATTGACTATTCATTTTGATGGGTCCAGAAATTGAGGGCTCGGGGGTCGAGTCGTATTAACTTCCCCACAAGGTGATAAGTTTTGTTATGTTCTCCGTTTAATGTTCCCTTGCACTAACAATGCAACTGAATATGAGACTTTACTCCATGGTCTTCGGATGGCTAAGGAGATGAACCTAAGCCGAGTTAAGTGCTTCGGTGACTCGGATCTGGTGGCTCAACAAGTGTCCGGCACTTGGGATTCCAAGGACCCACTCATGGCAGCATATCATCGTGAGGTGGATATTATTGCAGGTCACTTTAAAGGTTATCAGGTGGATCATGTGGACCGGCGGAAGAATGAAGCGGCGGATGCTTTAAGCCGCCCGGGTTCCCAGTGTAAACCGGTTCCACCTAATATCTTCCTGGATGTTCTGCATAATCCGTCTATCAAGCTCCCCGGTGAAGAGGATTTGGCTGTTCCGATCCGGAAGCTTCGATTGGTGACGGCTCTTCATGTTATCCTCGATTGGACGGTTCCATATCCGGCGATATGAACCGGGCGAAGTTACAGAGGATGAGACTTTGGCCGCAGATAATCCGGTGGTCCAAGTCCATGACCATTATCAATGGAGAGTTGCATCATTGCAGTGTGACAGGGGCGTTTCAACGCTGTGTGTCTCCTGAAGAAGGCTGTGAAATTTTGCGTGAGATCCACGAAGGAGACTGTGGTCACCACGCCGGTTCAAAATCTTTTGTGGCCAAGGCGTTTCGTCACGGTTTTTATTGGTTGACAGCTCATGCTGATGCCGAGTACTTGGTCAAAAGATGTGATGGCTGTCAAAAATTCTCAAGGCGCGCTCATGTACCGGCTCAAGAATTGAGGATGATCCCCATCACCTGGCCGTTTGCGACTTGGGGGCTGGATATGGTTGGGCCTTTCAAGAGGTCCAAGGAGAAGAAGACCCACCTTTTGGTGGCGGTTGATAAGTTCACGAAGTGGGTGGAGGCAGAGCCAGTTAGTAAATGTGACGCAGCCACGGCGGTTCAATTTATCAAAAAGGTGATCTTCCGGTTTGGCTTTCCACACAACATTATAATAGACAATGGTACCAATCTGTCAAAGGGTGCCATGAAGGAGTTCTGCCAACGTGAGCACATCCGGCTTGACGTATCATCAGTGGCTCACCCCCAGTCCAATGGTCAAGCTGAGAGGGCCAATCAAGAGATCTTGAGAGGCATCAAACCCCGGCTTATGGTTCCTTTGCAACGGACGTCGGGTTGTTGGGTTGAGGAGCTACCTTCAGTATTATGGAGCATCAATACCACACCCAACAGATCGACAGGATACACACCATTCTTCATGGTTTATGGAGCAGAAGCGGTTCTTCCTAGTGACATCCGTCATGACTCACCTCGTGTAGCGGCATATGTTGAAGCTGACAACGAGAAGGCACGACAGGAAGCTCTTAACCTGTTAGATGAGGAACGTGACATAGCGGCAGCCTGTTCGGCGATTTATCAGCAAGATCTGCGTCGTTATCATAGCCGCCGGGTTAGAACCAGAACCTTTCAAGAAGGAGATTTGGTGCTTCGACTCATCCAGGATCAGACGGATATGCACAAGCTATCCCCCCATTGGGAAGGACCTTTTGTGGTCAGCAAGAATCTACACAATGGGTCATACTACCTAATCGATGTTCGAGAGCGCAAAGACTCACGTAAATCGGAGGAGGAGACCAACCGGCCGTGGAATATTGCTCATCTTCGACCTTACTATGCTTGAGCTATAGGCTCTGCTTATGTACATATTATGACAATGTATATATTATGATCAATATAATAAACCGGAACCTCAGCTAAAGCGGGGTATCTGTTGTTTTCTTACATCATGTGTGGTTACATGGAGCTTCTGTTCCTAAAGCGGCGTCCAGTTTACCCCTTGATTTAGCTTCTCAAAGCTTCATATTACATCACTTGGGGGCTTGGTCGTATCCGAACCATAGCTACACCTCTTGATAGGCGCAATGCCGTAGCATCACTTGGGGGCTTGGTCGTATCCGAACCATAGTCACACCTCTTGATCGGCTCAAAGCCAAAACAATCTGGAACCAAAGAGAGTGTTGTAAAACAACAACTCAAACATAGGCTCCCACTGAGCACAGCTCAAAACGTTACTTGGGGATTCTTTGCTATCGCAATGAACTTAGAATCTACACTTGTAATGGGCTATCAAGCCATGGCTTGGAACCCTGGTGTATACACCTAAAACCCCGGGTTAACCTGCCTCTTTAAGTAAGTTACTCCGCCCACGTAAACCTAGTATGACCCTTCGAACTTTGACAAGTTACTCTAAAATACAGACCCTGAACTTGTCAAGTTAAAACGATGATTGGTTAAGGATTGAGGACCATCTTAAAAGGCTTTGCAAAAATGGTTTAACTCAAAGGGTGGCAGCCCATGAAAAGCCTCAATTTGGGGCCCGGCAGCCCGTGAAAAGCCTCGACTACAACGGTTTTTATTTGCCTTTGCTAAGTTTTCTTTGTTTTCATAAGATTTATGATATTTTCAAACCGGTGTTTTGTCAATCCGGTTAGACTGTCAACTACAAGTTGTCAGTGCAGGATCAAAATATAATCCGGAAACTATCAGCCCGACCTGGTTTGACTCAAAGTCACCAGCATGGAATAAACCGGTGTTTATCACAACCCAGAACAATTTTATTGTAAACCGGCATCATATACCGAGAGTTACTTATCCTCTGGAGTAAGGTTATGGCCCTCACTACAAAGTGGGTCAGCTAACATCATGCCTAAAGGCCGCAGTATTCTATATTTCCATATTTGGTTGTCTTTACAACCTTGGTTACAAACCTTGGTCATATATATATATATATAATAACTAAACTAAGCGTGAGTGCGTAATAGCTTATCCTACACCCCAAGAACTGGTACATACAAAATAAAGTAACACACTATGTAAAATATAGTAATTTTCATAAAAATGTAGTAAATTACAAACATAGATGATAAAAAATATTTTCTGAATTACTCCATTTTGTACATCGTTTTACTAGATTTTGTACATAGCGTTACTAGGGTGTAGAATAAGCTATTCTACAATCACGCTTAGAATAGCAAGTACCATATATATATAGGGCTGGACTATTCATTATCGGTAACATAATATTATTCTCCC